>JBBPDB010039016.1:0-11477 GCA_037974465.1 Brachypetersius altus | reverse complement strand
TGAGGGGGAGCAGTGCTGATGGATGTCTCCTGAAGTCCACTGTCATCTCTACAGTCTTGAGCGTGTTCAGCTCCAGGCTGTGCTGACTGCACCAGAGTACCAGTCGCTCAACTTCCTGCCGGTATGCAGACTCATCCCCATCCTGAATTCACTAAAAACACTCCATTTTATGTGTCTGATTCCCTCAGCATGAAACAGGTTTTTTTTACTGTACATTTAAAACAGCAATGTGTAAACTTCCTCTCGTTTGATCTTCCCTATGTTGAACTTGTTGTAACTTATATATTAATCCTGCAAATCTCAACTTAGTGCTCCCTAGATTCCACTAGTATGTGCGCTTTGCGATAAGGGGTGAACATGCTGGACTATGTTTACACAAACATTGTTGGTGTGTAATATGCTAAGCCAAACCCTGCCCCCACCTTGGCTATTCAGACATCTCAGTAATGCTGATCCCAGCTTACAGACCACTCATCAGACGTACAAAGGCCATTAGATGATGTCATCGCTGAGATTCCTACTCAGATCCTCAACACAAGCTTCAGTGCCGAGAAAGCATGCTG
This sequence comes from Brachypetersius altus, assembly GCA_037974465.1. Lineage (NCBI taxonomy): Eukaryota > Metazoa > Chordata > Actinopteri > Characiformes > Alestidae > Brachypetersius > Brachypetersius altus. Next base: position 10,914 of record JBBPDB010039016.1, on the reverse strand, counting down.
TATTTTATGTGGAGACTGTTACATAGTTACAGTGTCTATTTATCATGTTGTCTGTACTGTTTCTGCTGTACTTTTCACTCTGTTGAATGTTGAACTATATGTTGCACGGTGGTCCGTGGAGAAATGTGATGTCATCACACTATGTACGTTTACGCGGCAGCTAATGATAGTAAAGTAACTTTGAACTTTTAACTAACACGTTAAGGTTTTGTTTTAAAAAGTAGAAAAAAACAATAAACATTTTCAGAAAAGTGCTGAATGAAGCACTCAGTGGGAGCAGTATTATTGTATTACATGACATTCTAGACAGTGCTTTTAGCGCAAAAGCTAAACAGCTGGAGACTTTATAAAGGACTTTGATAGAGCTTCCCCAAACAGTAACAAACTCATGCACCATTACAAGCAAAACAACTTTAACTCTTAGGTTTCCGTATGTTTTTCACGTATATTCGGAAAAAATGTCAATGCATTGTAATTGGGTGACTGAAAAAGCCCATGTTCCCACATATTGCAACAAATATTTGCAACAACAAATATATCCACAAGTTGTCCAGCAAAGGCGCATAATTAATTGTACAAGTTCCAAATAGAGGTCCAAATATTCAACCTTAAATTTGATTTAGAAGATGGGTCAGGCAAAAGGTCTGTAGGAGCAAAGCTCAGTTGAAGTATGTTCAAATGGGAACAATAGAAGGATAGAAGTTGATTCCCTTTTAATCAACTTTCCATCCATCCATCCATAATATAAACCACTTATCCTTAACCATGGTCCCAGGGTGCTGCAGCCCATCCTAGTAGTCATGAGGTGAAAGGCAAACAAACATCCTAGACAGGTCACCACCCCAACACAGGACAGACATAAACACAAACACCCAAACGCACTCATGCACACATACATGTCACACCAAAGGGCAATTAAGCTTTTCTGACATGCATGTCTTTGAACTGTGGGAGGAAACAGGAATACCTGGTGGAAATCCATGCAGACATGGGGAGAACATGCAAACTCTCAGCCACTGGCCGAATCAAACCCAGGATGCATTTCAAATTTGAGAAAGATATTTAATTTAAATATTTTGTTCACAATACATTTTGTTCACATCCTTATATTATAGAAAAAATAACAGACAGATGTAAAGGTGCTTTGGCAGCAGAAAATCAAACCGGAAAGTGTGATTAATGTCCTCTAGAGGGCAACCAAACCACCACATAATGACAAAAAACAAAAGAAACACAACAATCCACATGCCATCTAGTCCACTACCACAGTTTCAAGTTATTTTAAGGTAAATATTGGGGATCTGAATTATTTGTTTAAGCACGGGAATGTATCATAAAAGAGAAAAATATATTTGAAATATATAAGACTGTTCTGGGTCTACAAGGCAAAGCCTGTTATACTGTGCTCTGTGAACTAAAATGCAATTAATACAAGTCAATCAGGTTTACAGTGCATATGGTCGTACATCAAAGCATTAGGCTACTTTTGATTTCATTACATTTTTTCCAAAAGTTTACAGTATTCCACAGATCACAGGTGTTGCTCAGAATGTTCATTTTTAGATTTTCAGTCAGTTTTTCCATCAGTATCATGACATGGCTCATTTACCATAACTACCACAAAAAACAAGACATGATGAAGTTACTCTTCTAAAAAAAGTTACTCTTGAAGTTACTCTTCTAAAAAAAAGTTGCTCTTCGGTTAGTATAAAAAAAGAAGCTTCTGAATTTTTGAACAGCTCTGTGAAACATCCTTGTCATGGATCCAAAAATAGAGAACTTTATGTCTAAAGTGATAATGGTGTCCAGTCCCAATGAGCTGAGATTGTTCACTTCCCTTGCAATTTCTGGTACAGACCATGGTGATTTGAGACCCAGGAGTGACACCAAGAACACCACATGCTTCTCAGTTACCCGCACCTCTCCAGGCCTACTGTTAGCCATCTGCAGTTTTTCTACTGCGTCCTGTATATTTAATCTGAGTAACTCCTGTACCTGGTGTTTTATTTGAAATTGTTTACTAAGTGAGCTGTCCTGCTCCGTGGGTGCTTGGCAGTAGACAGTCAAAGTCAGTTTCAACTGCTTCATATGTGACTGTACTTCCTGTTCCGCCTTCTCCGGGTCTGCCAGTGCCTGAGCAATATAACCGCTCTCTCTTTTCTTTAGAGTGGATATTGCACGATTGTACAAAGCAATGGCCACCCAGCACGAACCTTCTTCAATAGCTCTTGTGTACATGGTAATACTTTCTGCTAGACTCCCTTGATGTCGGAGTCTATTGCCAGATCTTATGTGATGGTAGACCATAGACGAAGGTGACTGCTTAGACCGCAGCTTATCAAATGCACTCTTCAAGTCTTCTTTTAACTGCTGCCGCAGCGTCTCTGTGGCTTTGTCCTCATCAAATTTCATCAGGAGCCACATACCCCAGCACTCATGGAGGGAAGACACTATGTCTTCATAGCTGGTGGCCCCCATGTCTTGCTTGTAAATGGCATCCAGCATGTCAAGGTAGTCAGAAAAGAGCTCCTCCTTTTTGAGGATTGCAGGGATGCCCTCTTCAAGAAAACCTGACAGTCTGATTTGCACTAATGTATCCCTGGCCTGTTTTGCCTCCGTCAGGATTCTTTGACTACTTTGCTCTTGGATCACGATTAAGTCTCTTAGGGCACATGCCATTGCCTCGCTTTGCAGATGGCCAGAATTTTCCTGATAAACTTTAAGAGCATTTGCAAATTTTTTCTGAAGCAGTGGCAGCAGAGTGGAAATGACATGATTCAGAAAACTGCATAATGAGTCGGTATATAAAGTTTGAACGCCCATCATAAGTTTGAGGGACTCAGAGAAGTGATCCGAGCACATGATCAGCTGAGCCGATCCTGGGCTTCCTTGCCTTGCAGTTCTTCCAAAGGCCTGTTGCTCCACACGCCTGTTTAGGGGCAAGAAAGTTTGTACCACAAACAGACCTCCTGCATCATTAACTTTTCTATAGACCTTCAGATCTGTCCCACGACCAGCTAGGTTAGTTGCAACAATGACATCACCCGCTTCGTTGCCTGTTATCTTGGAGTTGCCCTCATTGTTATTTGTGTAACGTTTCAATTTCTCATTTGAAACATTGCATTTTAGATCATTGTAGAGCATTTCTGCTCGATTAATGGTTTCACAGATGATTAGTGCTGCTCTTGGACCGCGGTACACTGCTGGGCTTACCTGTTCCTTAATTACAGAACAGATTTTCTCCACCCATTCTTTTTCTTCCCTGATGACTATACCATCTTCTTCATAAAGTTTTCTTTGCCGGAAGGAGGGTATTTTGCAGGTTTTAATGCCTGAATACACTTTCTGTAGTGTATCAAGTTCTGTTTGGGTTCCTAGGGTTCCTGTGATCCCATAAATCTGTTTGTAGCTCTTAAATAAACCCACATTGGACTTGAAGTTTGTTATTATGCTCATATCAGAGAGTCTGGTTTTGTGCTTCATCTCCAGGAACTGCTGAAGTCCATTACACCATTTCATGTTATTCTGTACAACACCTGTAGAATGATAATCTACAGGCACCACACCATTCTTGTGTAGGATGTATTCATGCCCCAAAGTCATTGTCTTGGCAAGAAAAGCATTATCAATCCAAGTTCCAAGTTTAGCATTGATGAGCTCTAGAAAGCCTGGAATGTGGACTTCTTTTTGTTTCATCTGTACTGAATGCACAATATCTTTTTTAATTCTTTCTTCTAATTTCTTACGTACTGCAGTGTCATCTCTTAAATCAGGCGTCTTCTCTCCATCTAGATGTTCATGCTCATTGACAATGTGCCAAATCTTAGCCAAGATTACATTTAAATGTTGCATGGCTGGCATTTCGCTTCCTATATAGACCATTTCAAGACCTTTGTCTAGCATGAGTGAATCCACCTCATCTACTATAACACAATCAAATTTTCTTTCATCTCTTACATTTATTCTTTGAAAATAGTGTCTCAACCAGTCCCCTGCAAAATCTTGAGTTGAGCCGTACACCACCTGACATTTGTAACACTTCCTTAAGTCTCTGTCTTCTTTTGCATTGGTGTTGACGTCGACAGTGATTTTCAGTTCTTGGTAAAATGGGCGCCACTCTTCAGCATCTCTCTCAGCAAGTACAGGGGAGCTGGTGATTATGTCTACACTTTCTCTATTGAAGGCACGATATGCAGCAAACATGGCCACTATGCAGGACTTGCCCTCTCCAGTACCAACCTGGACCAGCCGACTAGAACCAGAGAGAACCAGGATACACCAGCTCACCATCTGAGTCAGTCTGGGGTACCATTTTTTGGTTTTTTGTACTGCTTTGCATAGCTTCAGCAAAGTCCTCTTCAGGTTATCATGCTGTGTTGCAACAGCAGGTGGATTGGAACTGCCCCATAAAGACACAGACGACACGATTTCTTTCACATCATGCAAAATTCTCTCTTCAACATCTCCTTGTGCACGAATTTCCTCGAGGATCTCCTCTAGGCTTTTCTCTTTTGCCCCTTGGAGAATGGTTTTTATTTTGTCTTCGATATTATCCGTGAATTGTCCTGGTTCAGTTCTAGATATTAAGTCTGACTTCTTGATTTTGTTCATTTCTATTTGATATAGTATTTTTGACACCTGTGCGATGAAGTCAGACTCAGTTTTAGTTTTGTATTGCTTCGTGAGGGCAATGAACAAATTGACAACATCATCTTGACTCCACTGACCATACTTGACCAAAGCAAGTAATCTTGACTCCAGCAGACTCATCAGCGCCATATTGACAGTATGTGTGTCAGGGTCAGAGATGATTTTGCTTGATATTTTTAATTAAGCATCCACGAGGAGCCTGTGGTAAAAGTAGAAAAATAAATACTTGTTTTAAATGATCCAAACTATGCATTCAACCATTCTTAGCTACAGCAATTAACAGAATATAACAGGAAATCTCAGAACAAATCACACCACATGATTAAAATGACATTTTTGAAAATCTGTTATTAAAATTATTTCAGGATATTGTCAGAAAACATTTGAATTAGTAATAACTTTACTATTTTGTGACTTAAAATTAAACATATCCTGAAATGTAATTATTTTTTTGAAAGTGGAAACAGACAACAATTAATTTAGCAAGAAGGCCACATAAATTATTGTACATAATAATAATAATTTGAAAATGATTTAAAGTAATTGATGATGTCAGAATTAATAGAAAACTCTTCACATTACCAGTTATTTTTTAATGGAATCACCTTTCTTTGATATGCACATTGTGATACCAGAGTTTATTAATGCAGGGCAATGATACATTTTTAAAATTGTGATTAATCACAAATATTATATGTTAGATTAAAAACAAGTTACACTCCAGAGCATGGCGGGGGGCAGAACCATTATAGCAGCTGCAAAAGGGAACCAACTTCATATGAAAGTCTATGTATCTGAATGCAGTGCCATTTAATTATCTCTTAGCGTAATGGGCAGGCGTCCCATTACTTTTGTCTCTGCAACGCTTTAAGCGTCAGAAGTTTTTTTGCGGGAGTCAAGCGTCCCATTACTTTTGTAATGGACATATAATATGGACAAAACTAATAATGGCATATTATATGGACAGAAGTAACGGGACGCCTGACCCCCCCCAAAAACCAGCCGAGACCTATAGCCCTGCAGCCCTGCAGCCACGCACAAACAAGCCCAAAATAATTTTAATTTTAACAAAATAATTGCCAGCATTAAGTAAATAATCGTGTTAGTGCCCAGCACTAGTATGTTTTATATGCCTCTTGCAAATCAAAATTGTGACTTTTTTATTGTCTGTGTGGTAAGTCTTTTAACTTACAGGCAATAAATGCAGCTTGCTTGAACACTTTATGTTCTCTGCAACTTGATAGTGCTGCATGTATAAAGACTGTATAACTGGCTTCAACATCAATGATTTACATTTAAATCATTATTGTAAAACTGAATGGAATAAAGAATATAAGGAAAAAAAGTTTTTTGGCTGCATTATTACAAAATATTTCAATGGATAAATTGTGCATGGTTGTAGAAACTGGAGCTGAATAACAAAGCACACTGTAGAGAAAGTAAGGAGTCAGTACAGCCAGACAAATCTATTATTAATAGCTTAATAGTTGTTAAAGGTAGGGAAAAGACAGCATCAGACTGGTATCAGTATCAGCAAAAACTCAAAGTTGTAGTATCAATACTATTACACATGAAAATGTGGTATTGTGCCACCCCAAATATTAAAATAGGCATATATTAATACATGTTATTATCCCTGCCTACTAATAAATATCTGGGCGAAATTCAGTCATTGGTGAGTTTACTGAATCTTAGAATTGTTGTTTAGCTGATATTCCACTAATATTTTGAGACTTCTATTGTGAAATGCATGTATAATATTAAATCTCTGTAATAAATATCAAATAATTACAACCAAACTGATTTTATTGTTAAATTAATTAGCTTTTCTAATTAGTATGTTTTATTTAGTATGTAAATATGATAATCTAATGTTACAAAATCTAGCGATACTCACCATATCATGGAACAAGAGAGGATCTTGGGTATAACCACATCACAAGTAACCGCTAAGCCGAGGGGTGGAGACTCATGGAATTCCCCATTATATTTACTTTTGGTTTCACTTCATTACGATTGACCATGTTACTGATCCTTTATATACACTAACGGCGATGATAATTGCATCTACTTGGCTATTTGCTTTCTTTAAGAAAGGCAATATTAGTCGATTTTTGTTTCTTTTCTAATTGAGAGTTGAACATTTAAGGGTTGTATCAGTTGGCAAAACTGACAAATATCTAATTTTTTGCAAGTAAGAACCAGGCTAGAATTAAGTGAGACAGAAAGGCTATGTGTTGTAATGTTAAAAGATGTTTGAGTATCAATTTGCCATGTCAACATGACTGAGAGAAATAGTAGAGATCATCATTTAAACTCTTATTCATTCTTTAAATTTTTTGAGAAAAACTTCAGCTAAACTCACCATTGTGAAGAACAAGACGGGGTGTCTGGTCGAACGATATCTGAAGTAACAGATAAGCTGAAGGGAGGCTTGTCTTTTAAAGAAGGATCATGGAATTCCCCTTGTTTTTCACTTTTGGTTTCACTTTTCTACGTTTGATAAACCTTACACACTCCTTGGGAACTGGCTAGCTGCTTCACTTGGTGAATGGGTTAAATGCATAGAAATAATTTAGCGCTGTTCACACTGTGTGTTGTGGTGTGTTCATGTATGAAAGAATAGTCACTTCACTTCGCTTGTGGGAAGGATGGTGGTCATGGCCTAGAGTGATGTACTAGTGCACCAACAAGCCCAAAAAAGCACCAATCTTTCAAAATAAAAGTATATAAAAATAACGTGTTAACGCGCAATAAAATAGTTGCCAAGGATAAGTAAATAATATATTAACAATAGTAACGTGATAACTTGCTCAGCCTTAGTATTTATTATACGCCTCTTGCCATTAAAAACTGGTGTTCTTAAACTTACCACACAGGCAACAAACCTAATCAAATCATTCCTTTTTTATGGTTATGTGATTTCCTATGGTTCACAAATGTGTAGAACAAAGCTACCTGGCCCGTCAGCACACAATGGGAGAGATTAGCCCGTCAGAGAAAGCTTGTTCCCAGTGGAAAATGGTTCAAACTCAGGATGGTGAATAACACAGCCAAAAATATGAACCCAACTTGCTTGGACAGTCCTACATAAAAATGTTCACTGCAACTTCACAGTGCTGCAGGTAAGAAGACTTCAACATCTGGCTTTAACATCAGTTATTTAAATTTTAAAAATTACCATATAACTGAACTGAATAAATAAAAGACTGACCTTTCTGGTACACGCTCAAAATTTGTTGTTGTTGTTGTTGTTGTTGTTGTTGTTGTTGTTGTTGTTGTTGTTGTTGTTGTTGTTGTTACGTCCTAACATACTCATTTGCTTTGTTAAAAATTTGACTGCATAGCATATTTTATTGCGTAGGAATTAGGCTACAGGCTCCTGCACCCAAATTATTTCATAGTTTATTCATTTGCACCAAATTCCATATTTAGAATTACAAAATAATTTCAATGGATTAATTGTGCATAATTTGGTTAAAGAAACTGGAACTGTATAACTTAAAAAGCATGCTGTAGACAAATTTTTTATTAACAGCTTGGTTGTTAAAGGTAGGGGAAAGACAGCATCTGACTGGTACCAGGGGATACTCGAAGCTGCAGTATCAGTATCACTATCAGACATTAAAATTCTTATTGTTATTGTTACTATCCCGGCCTACTATTAAATATCTGGCTAAAATTCAGTAGTTAGTGATTTTGCTGAGTCTGAGATATTCTATTGTGAAATGCATGTATAATATTAAAACACTGTGTTAAATAATACAAAATATATATCATATCAAAATAATTAATTAATTTAATTTAATTTAATTTAAGTATATTTTTTGTATATTTTATTTAGTATGTAAATACAACAATCTGATGTTACAAAATCTGACTATACTTACCATATCGAGGAACATGAGAGGATCTTAGGTAGGACCACTTCACATCATGGAATTCCCCATTATATTTACTTTTGGTTTCACTTCATCACAGTGAAAGCAATGATATTCGCCTCTGTTTGGCTATTTTGTGCAATGTTTAAGGAAGGCAATATTAGTTCATTGTTATCAGCCTTTTCTTATTGAGAGTTTTTGGGGTTCATTTCAGTTGGCAAAACTAACATATATCCAACTTTATGCAAGTTTGAACCATGCTAGAATTAAGTGAGACTAAAAGGCTACATGTTGCATAAAAACATGTACGTATATAATTAAAAGATGTACGGGGATGTACATGAATATAGCCATGTCGAATTAATTGAGAGAAATAGTAGAGATGATCATTTAAACTCTCTTTCATCCTTTCAGTTTTTGAGGTACAAAACATTAGCTATACTTAATATAGGAAAGAACAAGAGGGGACCATTGAATTCCCCTTGATTTTAAATTTTGGTTTCACTTTACCATCTTTGATAAACCTTACATTACAGATCCAATGACAACAATGAGAATGGTCTGTACAGTTCCATGACCTGCTTGGTCGGTTTAGGGGTGTAACGATACAATCAATTTGGTTTGATACCCTCATAATATTTAGAAGTAAGATGGAAACTAATCTATTGTAACTGTATTTAGAATAATTTTGATTGAAGTAATTAATGTTTTAGTGCAACTTACTAATTAGACTAGAGTTGGAAGAGGAGGGAGGGTGCTGTATGACATGAATGTGCTGGACTGGGTTTTTGATTGGCACTGGTTTCACACTATAAATTATGCAGTTTCACAGAAAAAATCACATTAAAAGAATGCATATTCTTCATGTTGCATATCATCACTTCTTTGCATTGCTGTATGAAACAATTTCAATACATTATTTCACCCTTTGAAGATCTGAAAGAAACACCTCGGTCGTCAGTCCATCACAGATTAACACATTCATGCACTCGCTTACAGTGGCGGTTCTAGACCAAAATTACCAGGGGAGCTGAGGTGGGGACATTTATTCTTTTTTACAGCGTCAAATCACAGCATCAAATCTTTTAAAATCACACTGTCATCATCCCACTGAAGTAAGGAGGACAAATACAAAGAAAAAAGGAATTCATATGCAGTGAGTGGTCTCAAAATCTATTTAGGGCTTCAGCTGTTAGCTTTTACAACCGAAGTTTACAATTCACACTGCTGGTCTCCAGGTTGCAGATAACAGTGCATGTGTGTAGGACTTTAAGTACACACATAGGATTAGTTCTGTTCTTCGAGCCAGTGCATGTTGCAATAAGAAATTAATATTTAAGACAATGGCTGTTCAGTGCAGGGGTGCAACAGTGGCCAGGAGCAATTCTACAGGGGCCCTGGCCCATGCTATCCCCTGTCTAGAACTGTGTATGCTCACTCACACCTTTGGAGCAATTCAGCATTTTCATTTCACTGATGGGCATGCCTTTGCACCGTTTTGTTATATTTTAAATTTGTTCTGTTTATTTCAAGACAAATGAAATCTCCACAAACCTCCACCTCAACAACAAATGAAACCTCCAACATCAAACTACCCCTCCCACCCCAACTCCATTGACAAAATGAAGATAAAATGTTTCGTTATTTTATCTTCATGTCACTGTGAAAGCATCCATTAGTTAATGACTAAAAGTTTAATGAAGGCACATAAATATCTCATCCCGTGAGAATATGTATTGAATTTCCTTACAAAATGTAAAGCCAGAAAAATGAAAGGACACAGAAAGCAGTCAAAAGTTATAGTAAAATTTACATTCTGGATAGGGTGTAGGGTTGCTATGTCATTGATACAGTACACAATAAAAAGATACATATCAATCCTCATTTATACATGTGAAGAATTTATGAAGTAACCTGCACATATTTTTACAATGAAGTACAAATTTTTTTTTACAATAATAAAAGGTTTACTTGCACATAGAAAACCATGCATTTGTAAGAAATCAAAAAAGCTGAAAAATGTAATAATAGAATGAAATGGTGGGTCAATTTGCTCTGAAAAAAAACATACTAATTCTAAAGTCATATACTGTGTGCACATATATAATTATGTGGACACCTGGCCATCATACATACATGAGTTATCTGGAAAACTGGACATTAATTTGAATCTGCCCATATAATGTACTGATCTGCAGTCTAATTGAGTATTATAATTATGACGGAAATTAAGTATAGCATGTATAGAATACATTATAAAATGAAGGTGCAAAAGTGTTTCACAATTAAATTTACAGCAATACATGAATTAATTAAAGAAATAATAATTCACATGAACTAATCACATTCGCTGGACAAAAGCTAATAATGGATCTTTTATAAG
>JBBPDB010038987.1:0-11477 GCA_037974465.1 Brachypetersius altus | reverse complement strand
GTATAGACCCACTTATACCTGATGCTCGCATACATACTGTAGATCGACACACCCCTGAGTGCACACACACACACACACACACACACACACACACAAACAGACACACACACCTTACCCATAATATTGATGTACTAAACAGGCTCACTTGATAACTCTGGACTGGTAAGACAGAATGTGTGTGTCTGTGTGTCTCTGTCCGCATCTTAGGTTTTTCATCTTGTGTTTAACCTGAACACACATTCCAGATCCACTCACCTTCAGCATCTCCACACAAGGAACTCTTGTAATGGGATGCATCCGTTTCCTCCTCATTTCTTCCTCTGTCTGTCTCTCCCACTCTCTTTCTGCAGACTGAGGGATTTGCTGAGGCCAGAGAGAACGATGTCAGAGACAAATGTAGGCCCTGGACCACAAGGTCAGAAGTTATGTAGTTTCTTCAGAAAACGTGCTTTTTACACTGGAGTTAAAAGGCTGATATAGCAAACGTGATGTAAACCTATTGTTGCTGTTGCTATATGATGAATGTTGCTACACCGTGGTCCATGGGAAAACATCTCAACACACTATGTACGTGTACACAGCTGCTGGTGAATAAAGTAATCTTGAATCTTGAACCTACTGACACCAGTTAGCATAGTGGTATCTGTGTGTCACAGGCTCTCCTCAAACTATATGTAAGTGAGGTCAGAGAGGTCATGACATTTATGTAAAATTAATATAGTAAAACAGTCATAATGCATTATTGCTCACCCAGGCTGAAATGCTTCTTATAACTTCAGCGGGAATGGGTGGAGGTAATATGTTAGTGTTGCTTTATGTGACATCACAAAAACTTTTTTCAGCTTGTTTTCCAGATTTGGACTGGATGGCCTGGAGGTGGAGATGGCACCTGTAGAAGGAAAAGGACTTCCTTTCGCCACGTACACCATTCACCTGTGGAAAGAATCAAGCAGAGAGAAGCTCGAAAAGTCCTGAAACATCCTGTGTAAGAACATGCTTTGTTATTTTTTGTCATCATTTGTTTTTAATGGAACAGTTTGGCAAAAAAAATGATTTGTTTACTGACTCCAGATGTGTCCGACCAGCTTTCCAAGGACCTGTTTGGAGTCCAAATTTTGCTCCTTTAGATTAGGACTGGAGCTACAACGCTAATGCAGCTAACAATAGAAGGTAATAGTCATCCATTCATTTTCGTCAAAACACCAAACTTCTCTCACCCTTCTTAAACCTCTTCCAGCTACTCATTAAGGCAGTGCAGACTTGTGGATGTGATTTAGCACATAGCATGACTTACTGTGAGTTCTAAAATTGAAGAAGAGACCACTGGGGTTGGTATTCACAAAAGCAGTTGGAAATCCCTGAACTAAAACTCTCAGTGAAGGTCTAGGTGCAGCTTCCAGCAGGTTGGGAGAGGTTTATTTTTATGGAAAAAATTTGGATGACTATTACTTTCTAGTGTTTGTTAGCATTTGTAGTATAAACATGCCCTGGCTGGTCGACTACATCTGAGGTCTGTGGAAAATTGTATACATTTTATTATTCCCTAAGGGTTCAGGTCACCTTTTACTCTGCAAATCAAAGGGTTTTCACACCCTGAGGAACCTTTATGGTCTTCTAAACCTTCAGAGAAAGCCTAAGTAGGTTTGGATGGAAGTTCTGTCTGGAAAATGTCCACATGCAAATAATTCATTTAGGATGTTTTGTCCCATGGATTGGGGGAGCAATTTATAAACAAAAAAGCCATTGAAGGCCTTCAGGAAGTCCTAGAAACGTCATTGGCTATGGTAGCAAGTCCAACAGGTTTCGTCCAAAAATAGTGGAGGCTGGCCCATGCCAGGGTTCTTCACCATGAAAAGCTGCTACAAACAAGATAAATCATGATGTCGGATTATTGGTCAGAAGAAGACATCTTCAGAAAAGTGACTTTTCAATCACTGGTGATGACTGTCATCCATACTCAGGAACCCAAGAGCGAACTGCCCTCACTCTCTCTGGGCAGGTAGGTTAGTCCTCCCTGTTACTTCAATCACTCAGTACGAGGGTAGTCAAGATGGCTGTCTTTTAACTGATGTAAATGAATAAGTCTTCTCCATCAAGCATTTTGAGCTGTCCAGTGATGTTGCATAACATGTGGTAGAGCTTAACATGACTTGAAGGAGGCACATACTCCAAGTGTTGGTGGCATCATGTGATTGAGGGAGTCCTTGCTAGTGGGTGGAATTGGAGCTGACTAAACTGGGGAGAAAACTGAAACAAAAAAGTGACTGTACATATGCTTCTTACATTTACATTTACAATTGACATTTTTTACAGTTAAAAACTGTGGATTTCCACAACTCACCAGCCCGAAGGAAAGCGCTGACATTGCTGCTGGCCCTTGAGAAGTGGTGAAATCAGCATAACCTTACACACAAATAACAGTTACAGACGTAAATGAGAGAGAGAGAGAGAGAGAGAGAGAGAGAGAGAGAGAGAGAGAGAGATTCAGACGTAATGTGTGCTTCACACCTGGGCACTACATTCAGGACCACCAGAGTCCAACATGTACCCTAATCAAAAGAAAAACTTTACAATGGGCTATCCTCATCACTGGTTAGGTATCAACAAATAAACAATTAAACCAATAAATAAATATACAAACTGATAATCCACAGGACTACACAGTGACACATTTGGGGTGAATACATTTGCATGCATAAGTATATGTTGCACATGTGCAGTCAAATACAAATGTTGTTCCCAGTCAAATAACATGTTTAGTTCTCAAGTTCTCTACGATAGCTACACAGCCACAATCAAAATAAAATGTGGCCAGTGCATAAGTTACAACACAATATATTTATATATATTATATAATGTTCAAAAGTATTCAAAGTCAATACTTAAGTACAAATGATCTAAACAAATACCTAAGTACAATAATAGAAAACAATTACTCTAGTATTTCCCTTTTTATATAAAACTGTTGGCATTTTAACTATTTTCAACAGCAGGAAATAAGAGTAGTGTCATTAAACTGCAAATTAAGAAACTATGTTAAAGTCCTGTCCAATCCAGTGACATACTGACCCCCTGCTGACCCTTCAATTTAAACTGCAGCTCATTTACATATCTATTCAACCAACAGCAGTTTTGCCCCGCCCATATATGCTGAAGTTATATGGGGTGTTCCAGCTGTGTTTCAGGGCAGCTAAGCAGAACAAACAGAGTTAGCTTGTATGGATCAGTCTTTAAGACACAGCCAGCTATTCCTTAATTAGCATAAAGTGTGTTTGGAAAATGATCATATTAAATGTAATGTTCTAGTAAATAAAATCAAATAAATATCTTAAATGAAGCTGAATGAAAGAATGGGCCTCCTAAATGTCAATGATATTCCTGCAAATATATAGACAGTAAATTAAGTCTTCAGACATCACTGCATTTGCAAATACATGCAAACATGTAAAACACCCCCAAAAAAACACACATTTCCCACCACAAATATTCTTTAGACTGAGAGGTAAACAGTATTATTTATAACCAGACTCACCTTACTCACCACAGAACACCTTGTGCCTTCTGTTGCTGGGTTTAGAAGACAATACCACTTACTGTCCATTTCAAGTCAAAGTGCCATTTAAACCCACTTCAACCCTAAATATGCTCATGCATCTGCAAGCAGCGCTGCAGCGAGAGGTTTGTTTGCGCCAAGATTTTGCTGCCAGGTTTCCATCACACTATTTGCAGCTCTTTGCCCTTTCAGTGTGAAGTGTCAGTTCCACATATCCACACTAGTTTACTGTAAACTGCAAACTAACCTCATTAATTAACTTGAAAGTGATGAGGGCGCTGCAGGTTTCCTTCAGGCTCGACTGGAGGTGGAGGACACAACGTTTATGACAGGGTGGAAAAGGTGGATGCTGCAAGTTCCTAATTATGAGCCTCTAAGAACAGGGTGTGTGTGGACAATATTATAGGGACATTTGCCTCACTAACGGATTATACATGTACAATCTGCCCAGTGCCAAATGTTGACTGGTGTGAAGCTCGCTGAACTGTGGAGCAGTCTATATGTGTTCTCTAGAGTGATGTCATGCTTTGCTATCTGCCAGTCTGACGAACAAATCTGGGTTTGGTGTATGCCAGAAGAGTGTTACCTATCAGATTGAATGAGTTGACTACTACTACAGGTGAAAGAGGAAACACATGTTGTAGCTTGTTGTAGTGACATTAATGGTGGATCTAACTGTTTGAAACAGGGTCAGTGGCATAAATGTCATTATTACTGAGCCTACAAATTTTACTGAATAAAATGTTCCCACATTTGCTGTGCCTGCAAAAATGTTGAAGTAATGCAGCTTGCCAAACGATATTAGCTGTTAAAATTTTTCACAATTATCATTTTCAGTAAAATAGTTGTTGTTCAGCTATTCCCATAAACTATTTTGGGCCTACTCCACTTCAGGGGTGGATAGCGTGAAAGGACATGGTTGATATAGAATACGAGACACATGTCTCTTAATTTATATCAACCATGTGGGAAACCAAGTATCATGTGGTACCTGCCTGTTACAAAACACTCCTGTCACTCTTCTCCACCCATTGCATCCTGCCTGCTCTCTCTTCTTCACCTCTCTTTCACACTTTCCATTACTCCAAAGAATGCCGTAGTAATGCAGAATGCCAAATTTTGGGACGTTTGAACTTTTACACTGTGAAATATTGGCTAGTTGTCGAGCTATTCCTCAAAAACACTTTGTGCCTACTCCACTTCAGGGGGCGCTAGTGTGAGAAATGTGAGAAACCAAGGTTCACGTGGATTGGCGAAGGTAAAGTATATGAAAGTCCTGAAAGTGGCTGCAGTCACCTTTAGTTTGGATTTACATGTTGAGGGCTGGAGGTTAAAGTAACAAAGGTTTTGTGCTTTATTGCAAGAAGTGCATTGTTGTGTAGAAAGTGCTAGTATGTTACCAGTGGTCCAAACAAATGTCATGAATAAGTCAAAGTATTTCATTATTAAAACATCCTCGCAGAATTGACCACAGCTGGGCATTGAAGATCATATGGTTCACATTAAAAGAGTTTAAAAAGAGTTTTCCAAACAAATCAAGTGTGACCGAATGGAGCATTTGGGGACATTTTTCTCATTTCTTTGGTAACTGTGGTCA
This sequence comes from Brachypetersius altus, assembly GCA_037974465.1. Classification (NCBI taxonomy): domain Eukaryota; kingdom Metazoa; phylum Chordata; class Actinopteri; order Characiformes; family Alestidae; genus Brachypetersius; species Brachypetersius altus. The sequence goes on along the minus strand of JBBPDB010038987.1, from coordinate 6,327 downwards.
TGTGTTCCTATTCCCTGACAAATCAAACACAGTTTTTCATGCAGGACAGAACAACAGGGTTTCATGTGATAGTATGGTGCTGATGACAGCCAGACCGACCTCTCCACAACTCCAGAGGGCAGCAAACACTGCAGGACAAATTACCCTTCCATGAACGTCTGAAGGGGGACAAAAATGAGGGTGAAAAAAAAAATACTCAACAAGGGTTAAATTATTTGTCCATCTTCACATGCATGGATGGTAAATTAAAAAAACAACAAATGATTGCATTAGTTCTCAATGAAACAAAAGTGGTTCTTCCATGGCATCACACTTATTTATGAGTGTTCAGTTCTGCTGAAAAACACAAAAATACATTTCAGAACCATTTACTCAGCACTTAGTCAGAAACTGATCAACAATAAAAGGCTGATGGCTGATGGTGTGCAGCAACAGATAGAGTATACCCTACATCTATAAAGCTATATAGGGGTCCTGCAAGGTGGGTGGAGCACATGAGGTGAAATGGTAAGGACCTAGCCCAAACCCAGAATTAAGAGGTGTGTCCCAATACTTTTGTGTATATAGTGTATCTCATACCATGTCACTTCATGAGCTCCACACACCTTGCATGTCCTCAGTATCAGCAGTCCCCAAATTTTTTGCGCCACAGACCAGTTTCATGTAAAGCAATATTTTCATGGGCTGGTATAGATACAACTAAAAACAAAGTGCGTATAATATGAAGAAGCTCCCCAAAAACGTTTGTTTTTTATCCATTTTTGCTAGCTTGTGAGCTACATTTTTGATTTACTGTATCACATGACCAAGATTAGCGTTTTTTCCAACTTTTAGACTCTTTCTGTGTGACTCAGTACCAAATGACTCATGGACCCGGTGGTTGGGGACCTCTGCTCTATATAGCTGTGCAGATGCAAGGTATAAACCATCTGTTGCTGCAAAGCATCAGCATCATAAAGACAATGTTTAATGCTTCAGAAGACCAAGACATTTTGGACAATGCCATGCTTCCAACTTTTGGGGAAGAACCTTTTCTATTTCAGCAGAACTGCACCTCAGTGCACAAAACAAGCTCCTTTGACTGACCTCAACCCCATCCAACATCTTTGGAATGAACTGGAACAAAGGTCAGGAGCCAGGACTTCTTGCCCAGCATCTGTGTCTGACCTCTACAGAATGAATGTACACAAATTCCCATAGAAACTCCAGCATCTTGTTGAAAGCCTTCCAAGAACAGTGGAAGCTGTTATAGCTGCGAAGGGGGGATCAACTCCATGTTGTGTATTTGAATGCAGTGTCATTAAAGTCCCTGTTGATGTAATGGTCAGGCTTCACAATACATTTGTCCATATAGTGTAGATGTTTCTAATGAAGTGGGAAGTCAGTGTGTGCTGGATGGACAGTTTCCTCCTCTCTCATACATTACGTTCAGAACAGTCACATTTTCTGGGACATGTGTTTGGTTTCATTGCAGATGGTCTGTTGGGAAACGTCCAAAAACAAAAAGGCCCAAAGCTGCAAGCATGATGAAAACTAACATAAACAAATGTCAAATCCAGAACAAGCTGTTTCCTACTTCACCAAGCATTATCTATGAATGAGCTTGGAAGTGATAGCTCAGCCAAAAGAAATTCTCAATTTCTTTCCATTGTGGTCGTGTCAAGTCAGGTCTCTCCCCCTAGTGGGTGGATGACATAAAATACACTGGACCTCTTCATTTAACAGTCAGCCAAGAACAACTCCAGACCCTACATGATTTTTGCAGTGAAGTGTATTTCCAGTTGTGTTCCTTGGAGTCATCCTTTAAGGGATTCCAGTCATTACAGTATGAACAGGATGTGGATAAATGTGGCCCAGTCTTGTAAATGGGATATTTTGCTATTTCTCCTCCCTCTTTCTAGCTCTCAATCTTCCTCCTCCCTCGACTTTCTCTGAGCAGATGCTCTCGCTAATGTGCTTCAGACCAAGCTTTTAAACGTCTCTGAAAATGTGTGTGTTACAGAGTCATTAACTTCTGTCATTGCACTTTCAGTGGAAGTGATTGTTCCCTTCATCACACACACACACACACACACACACACACACACACACACACACACACACACACACACACACACACACACACACACACAAACAGGCATCTGTATGAGTAACAAAAGAAAAAGAAAGAAAAATCCCTCTTTTGTGTTAATGATCGTTTCTGCTAGCATCTCTATGGCACTGGTACATACGTTTGTGTGTTGCATTTCTGCAGTGACTCCTTCAGTAAAGAGTCTGTTTGTGCATTTGTCTGTTGGGCATTTTAGAGAATTTAGCAAGTAATTTCCAACCAACACTAAGATTAGTACCTTGCACACTTTAAAAACAAACATGATTCTATTGAATAATAAAGTGTAAAGAGTCCATTTGTCATGCGAACACATCACTGCATGGCACACAGTGTGAACAGAACAAAACTTTTCTTTGCACTTAAGCCATTCACCCTTTTAACCCAGTAAAGCAGTAGGCAGCCAGGAACGCAGTGTTCAGGACGTGTGTGTGGGAATGACACCTTGCGCAAGTACACCCCAGTGGTGCCACATACAGTCCTGGGATTCGTACCCAGGGCCTTCGAATTGCAGGGGCAACTCCCTAACCATCAGACCATCTTAATAAATAAAATAAAAATGACAGAGGTGCATTTTTTAGTTTCTGGAAGTGCGTAGATCTTCTTTGCAGGCCTTGAAAGTTTCCGTCTACACTCTACACCACTCTCTCTGCATCGTAGGATATGGACACCATATCGCATTATAAGCAAAAACAGAACATTACCACAAAACCCTGTTAGAAGCTACAGGCTCTGTACTCTGTATGTACTTGCCTGCATTTGCTTGAATGTATGTGTGTGTGCGTGTGTGTGTGTGGTATGTTCATAAACATATGCTTTCCTTTATCATCGTAACCAGATCCTAACTGGAATGCAATGCAGTTTGCGTGTGGTTGAACCATATCTCATCAAAGCCTGTTGTGTGCATGAGTGTGTGTTGACATATATAATGCGCACATTTCTACATTATGGTGGTGTACTTAGATCTATCTTAGCAGTGGGGCACATGTGTGTGTGTGTGTGAGTGTGTGCGTGTGTGTGATCTACACAGTGTGTAGCGGTATTTGAAACTTGCAATCATTGTTCATTGAAAATCCCACCCAGCTCTTCTCTGCCCTCTCTATGGCTCTGTTCAGGCATGGTGGCTTGTGGGATCAAAGGTCAGGAGTTAGGCTTCTCTTCCTTGGACCTTGTATGTGTGTGTTTGTGTCTACATGTGCTTGCTGCTTTAGTTTTGCAGTGGAACGAATCTGAAGCAGAAACTAACAAACAAACCCTCTGATTAACATTGTGCAAACGACGGATGCTGCATATCACTTTTCAGACAGAAGGTGGTGAAAATTTCATTCTTCAAAGGGTGATTAGTTTTACAGTGTGGTGTTGAAATAACATGGGATTGTTTCTATGCTCTTCTTTATAGCATGGAATTAATATAATCTGGGATTTTCTATGGGTATTTTTTTAAGCAAGTGATTAATATAATCTTGAGTTGTTTCAATTGACTGTTTTGCAACAGGATCAATACAATCTAGGAATATTAATTTGGGGTTATTTCTAAAGTTTTTACTGATAAATATAACCTGGGATTACTTGTAAAGCTATTTTTATTACATTGGATTAGTAGAACCTATGATAATTTCTATGGTCTATTTAGCATGAGATTAGATTTGTCTCTATTTATCCATCTACAGTACTGTGCAAAAGTCTTAGGCACCTGAGAAAATTATGCTTAAAAGCTGTTTACTACTGGGCAGTGGTGTTAGGTTAGTGTTAAAACTCTTACATTACAACAAATACAAAAAACATTAATACAGTAAATGTAAGTGTTCGCTTAACCATTTCCAGACCTCTTTCCTCTTGGAAGTCCAGTTTTACTTACAGTTCCATCAAATACCCGGTTTGGCTCTTTTCATTGCAGTAGATTATATTAGGTGTGTTGTTTATAGAATCTATCTATCTGTCTGTCTATCTATCTATCATTCTCTGTCTTTCTTTGTCTAGCTCTTCTATCTAGAATAGAAAATGTTCTTCCACAAACTGTATTCACAAAGTTGGAAGCATATATAAATATATAAATATATAGTTGAAGCGCGCGACTGTCCTCTAGCGGTAGTCTGCCTCATTGCAGGTCCGGAGTGAAGATGGATGGTGCTGAACTCAGTATGAGACACTATAAAAACTCAGGAGGAAAGAGGGAGAGGAGTGAGAAGAGAGTGAGAAAGAGAAACAGGAGAGAATGAGAAAGAGAACGAGACGATAAGAAAGAAAAGAGAGAGACAGAGGAAGAGAGAGAGCGAGACAGAGAGAGAGAGAGACAGGAAGACAGAGAGAGAGAGAGCGGGGGAGAGAGAGAGAGAGAGAGAGAGAAATTTCGTATAAACATACAGAGAAACAGAGTGAGAGACAGGGAGAGAGGCAGAGAGAGAAAAACATAGAGAGTGAGAGAGAGAAGCAGAGAGGCAGAAAGAGAGAGAGGGAGAGAGCGAGAGAGAGGAGTGGTCGACGCTCCGTTTCTGTGCTCCTCCTACGTGAGCGCGCTGTTACGGGACGCGCTCAAACCACTCAGAAATATTCAGCGTTGCTCTCTCTCTCTGTCATTTAGAGAATCTCTGTTCCGTCTGTGAGTGGTGACCCCGCAGGGATGCTCGTTCTACTGCCCACCGAGTGACCTCTGTCCCCCTGCCCGAGTTCGCGGAGTGAGTTTTGGACGCTGAGGAGCTGCAGAGGGTTTCAGACATGCTCACCTCTGCACTGACCCTCATCCTCGGAGCGGTGAGTACATGCACAAACTTTCTCAAACAGAATCTCAGAGATCCCAGACAGCGAAGGCTCCCCTGACAGACATCAGGAGCGAGCTGGGCTGAGGGGGGATAGCTCGGAGCAGGGTGGGCGGCAACAGGTCAAGCAATTTGATGCTTATAACTTTCATATATAGTTATTGAGATAATACGAGCAACCAGAACAACTTATATTTATAATAATTATAACATAATAATAGTAATGCACTACAACAACAACAACAACTACTACTACTACTACTATTACAACTACTACTACTAGTTGTACTACTACAACTACTTCCTCTTCTTCTTCTTCTTCTACTAATAATAATAAATAATAACTTACCGGTTGTATAAACAACAATACTTACTGGAACAACATATAACAATAAATAATAATGATGTTTCCTATATTGTCATAATTAATCATATCATCATATCATAATTAATAATTAATAGAAATAAAACATTAAAATGTTGTTTGATACCAATGCCAATTGTAGTAACCGCTGTAATAGTAATAGCAGCAGTAATAATAATAATAATAATAATAATAATAAACATAAAATAATGTTGTTTTCTATATTGGGGTCAGATCATGTCATAATTAATCATTATTATAAATAATTATTTTAATATGTTGTTTCTTTGTTAATACTACTACTACTACTACTACTACTACTACTACTAATAATAATAATAATAGTAATAAATATGTAAATATATGGATTGTTTACCTGTAAGTAAATTAGCTAATTGCAATGGTATGAAAATTTAATATTATGTTGTATAATATTATAATGTATATATTAATTTAATATAAATGGGATTTAAATGAGCAGAAGAGTCTAGGAGACTTTGAATGAGTGGAATTGCAAAAAACTCAGACCCAAAGTGAACGAATGGTTTGTGTTTTTCCCGTGGAGTCTGCTGTGATTGGTTTGCTATCGGTCAGTAAGTCTGCTGTTGGTCACTGCTTGCTCGTTGTGAATGAATTTAGTAATTCTTCTGTTAATCAGTAATTTTACTGTTGACCAATGTTGGACTGTAATTCAGCTGGTGGTCAGTTGTTCTGCTTTGAGTCAATGTTCTTTATATTGGTCAGTGAGTCTGGTGTTGCTCAGTAATTCTGTTGGGAGCCTGCTGTTGTCAGTAGTTTGCTGGTGAGCTTGATGTGGGTCTGTAATTCCCCCAGTCAGCAATTCTGTACGTCAGAGAGTCTCCTAGGGCCGTCTGAAGTAAAGTGGCCCCTTATAGTCATGTGTGAACACACCACAGCACACAATGTGAACATCTTTCCTCAGTTAACTCATTCACCAAGTGAAGCAGTGGGTGCAACGCTGGGGAGCAGTGTGTGGGGACGGCACCTTGCTCTAGGGTACCTCAGTCAGGGGCGTAGCAGCCAATTTAAAAGTGGGGGGGACAGTATGGTGATGTGACCCAAGGGTGTTCATACAGTAT
>JBBPDB010038976.1:0-10458 GCA_037974465.1 Brachypetersius altus | reverse complement strand
AGAGGGTGGAGAGGAGAATAGGGTTACGGTAGCAACTACAACACAGAGAAGTACACACACACACACACACACACACACACACACACACATACGTAAATATTCTCAATTTCACACATATAAATACACACACTCACACTGCCCCCTGATGGAAAGCCCTGGATCATGAGGATTTTAGTTCATTTGTTGTTTCTGAACTCATTTTGGGCTGTGAAGTTCAGTGAAGTGACTGAACGCGCGTGTGTGTGTGTGTGTGTGTGTGTGTGCGCACGATGTGTATTCAGACGGGCGGTTCTCGGAGGGCTGGCCCGTGTCGGATGTGTGTGTGACGCAGGATGATAAACGGTACTTTGACAGTGAAACTGACGACATCTCAAACCTGGAGTACAGCGTCCTGGAGAGTCCGCGGGACGTCCAGCTGTGGATCAAACTGGCCTACAAATACCTCAACCAGAGGGACACGTAAGCTCCGTCCATCTCTGCCCACACTGTCCTGAACGTTCCATCTTAAATAAAGTAGAATGGGTTCAGAGGGGCGTTTGAGTCTCTGTTCCTCTGAGTGTTTCTGTTGAAGATGAAACAGAGAAGCATTTTCAGCAACACTGTTCATTTCTTTGTGTTTGTGCATATGTGCATCTCCCTGCAGGAGTGTGTGTGAGTGTCTGGACGCGGCACTGAACACTCTGTCCCGCGCTCTGGAGGATAACCGTGCGGACGCAGAGGTGTGGTGTCACTACCTGTCTCTGTTCTCGCGGCGAGGCGCCCGGGGTGAGGTGCAGGAGATGTGTGAGATGGCGGTGGAGCATGCGCCGCAGTACCAGGTGTGGTGGACGGTAAGTTTAACACGCTCACACTTCTTCACTTGACTGGAACCAGAGTCACAAACATCAACTACAAACAAAAACAGAAATCGGTAAAAACAGTGTTTAGTTTGTTATGTTGTATATTTTTTATTTGAATTTGGCACTGTTCCAACTCTGACACGCCGATCAGGGAGGAACATTTATTGATCATTTAACGTCTGTTATTTATTTGTATGGCTGATCGTTCTGAGCTGTAGGCAGCAGATTCAGAGAGAGAGGGCGAAAGATGTGGAGAGAGGGCGACAGACATGGGGCGAGAGAGTGCATGACCTCACGCAGAGGGTGAGGGGCGTGTCTGGGAGAGAGAGGGCGAGAGGCGTGGGGAGAGAAGGAGGGCAAGAGGTGTAGAGAGAGGGCGAGAGGCGTGTTTGGGGAGAGAGAGGGAGGGCGAAAGGTGTGGGGAGCGAGGCAGACGGCGAGAAGCATGTGGGGGGCGCGAGAGGCGTGGAGAGAGAGAAGAGGGCAAGAGACGTAGAGTGACAGGGCGAGAGAGAGAGGGCAAGAGGCGTGGGCAGGATGGAGCGCTTGGTTGTGCAGCGCTGGCCGACTGTGTGCTGCGCTTGGTTGACTGTGCGGTGTTTGCAGTACCTGAACATTGAGAGCACGTTCGAGGGGAGGGACGCTGTGTGTAACAGCCTGCTGCAGTTCCTGCTGGAGCCTCCGGAGGGCGGCAGAACAGAAGAGAGATCCTTCCAGCTGCTGGAGGCGCTGCTGTACCGAACACAGCTCAGCGTTTTTACAGGAAGAATGAAGAACGCACGCAACATACTGGAGGTACACACACACACACACACACACACGTGCCTTTTATACACTAGTCACACACTATACACACGCCGTAAACTACATACACACTACACATACACATACTATATACACACACATGCTGTACACTACACCCATTACATACACACTGTATACACACACACACTATAGTCACACAATATACACACATGCACATGTTACATACACACAATACACATACCATACATTATAAACACACATACATACTACACACACACACTCTATATATTATATACGTAGGCTAGTGGTTAGGGCATCCGCCCAGCGATCAGAAAGTCCAGATTCGATTCCAAGACCGCTAGGCACAGCTGAGGTACCCTGAGCAAGGATCCGTCCCCACACACTGCTCCCCGGGCGCCGTGTTCATGGCTGCCCCCTGCTTCACTTGGTGAATGCAAAGGTTGAATTTCATTCTGTTCACATTGTGTGCAGTGGTTTGTTTACGTATGACCGAATGATCACCTTCACTTTCACTTCACACTATACATACACTATACACACACACACTATATAGGTCTGTGTGTGACCTCATACAGCACCTTGTGGGTTCAGCTGCGGCGGGATTGGTGTGTGACGTGTCTGCTGACGCTGTGGTGTGTGTGTGGTAATGCTGTGGTGTGTGTGGTCCCTATGCAGAGCGCGCTGTTGTCGGAGGGTACTGGCAGCGTGTGCGGCGCACTGGTCCTTTCCCACTACAGTCTGGCCTGGCTGTGTTTTATCCACCTGTGTGAGTTTGGGACGCTGCCAGCGCGGCTGTTCGACCCGCTGAACTCCAGCCCGGCGCGCGTCGTGAGTCTGGAACCCTTCCTGCTGCCCTGGAGGTCCCGAAGCGACCTGCACACGCCCCCGGAACGCCTCGTCACACTGTTCCAAGGTCAGACACCCTCAGTGTTTTTATTGGTCAGATTTTCAGGTGATCACTTTGTGTTGAAGTGATCGACAGAGCTGAACCTTACAGACGTTGAATGTGCTGCTCAGAGGGAAATAAGATACAAATATGAATGAAATCTGTGCCTCATGCACTGTTGTGTGTGTGCGCTACTGTCCTGTAGATGCTCTGTCTCGGTGTGTGGATGACAGTTTGTCTCCAGCTGACCGAACGCTGGCTTGTCTCCCTCTCTACACCAACCTCGTCCACCTCCTGCGGCTGCTCGGGCGGTAACTAACACACATACACACACACACACGCACGCACTACCCTGCAGCTGTCGCTGCTGTGCGTTAGTAACCTTAGTGTTTTGCTTGGGTGTGTGTGTAGGCAGCAGGATGCTATTGGTGTGTGTGAGAGTGTCCTGAGTGAGTGTCCTCACTGCTGCCCCCTGCTGGAGGTCCTGTGTGAACTGCACCTGGCAGCCGGAGCAGTGGATGAAGCAGCGGGCGTTTGGCTCCATGCCCATTCCATCTGCCCTCAGAACGCCCAGATATTCTACCACCTGTACACACACCTGCACACACAGGTGAGGAACCACCTGCACACACACCTGTACACACCCCATGAATCAGTGGGTAAATTGGTGGTGTGTGGACGGATAGGTTGAGAGTCTTGCTCTTGACACAAACCAAGATTTTTTTTATTGTAACAGTTTAGTTTTCTTGTGTGAGCAGTGAAGCACAATTGCACTTCACATCATCTTCTGGAAAGTTTAGTTACCTTCACTGATTATTTCATAATTGCATTAATCGGCCTGGCCGGGCCCCTCGACGTGTAGCCCACTCTGTGTGGTAGCACTCACTGAAGTGTGTGCATGTGTGTGTAGGAGAAGCAGGGTGAGGCTGAAGAGCTCTTTGAGAAGTTTGTGTTGTCTTTCTGTGACCCAAAACAGACCGACCTCCCCCCTATTACGGTTCTGAGGTAAGACACAGACACACACACTCTTAGCACATTCCTGTAATTGTTTTCCATTTGAACCTTATTGTTTGGTTCCTCTCTCTATCTGCAGGCATCTCGTTGGCTTCCCAGCCCAGGACCTCCAGAAGGCGCCCCCCAGTGTCCGTCCTGAGCTCCACAAGGAGCAGCTCCCTTACCTGAGCCTCGTCCACAGGTGAGTCACACCGGTCTGCAGCCCACCAGAGGAGGCTGCTGGCCTGGTGCTCAGAGCGTTGTGGGTCATGCCTCTCTCCACAGTGTGTGGCAGGGTGTGTTTGGTACCTCTGACGATGCCCCTCTCCGCAGTGTGTGGCAGGGTGTGCTGGGCAGCGTGGCGGAGGCCGTGGACGCGTTCGAGGCGGCGCTTGGAAGCGTCTCCAACATGGAAGTTCTGCAGAAACTCTGGATGGCGTGAGTACAGAAAATCAATCACCACCAATCACCATGCAGCACTGTTGTCCCGCCCACTCTGCCTACAACAGTGTGACTCCTTCCACTCAAACTGCACTGTGAGAGTGTGGGCTGCATATTAGGAAGATATGCGATAATGTCTGAGTGTTGCGATGGCAATATCACATGCGAGTAAAAACTTAGCCTTTATAGTGTTTGTTTTTCTGCTTTGGATTTGCTGGTGATATGGACTCCAGGCGCTGACTAGTCTATGCAGAAAAAAAAATAATGCAATATTTCCATTTAAACATGTTTTTTTAAGAATTTACTTAAACAGAGCATTTTAATGCCTCCCATAAAACATTTGAACCATTCAATCTTGTTAAAAAAAAATCTAAACTTTTTAAAATTAATTTTAAATCTTAAATAAATGCAAGCATAATTTAAATTATAGTATGATCTTAGCCAGAAAAAAATAGCAAAAGAACTATCTACTTGCATTGGGGAACAGTCACTGTAGGACACTATGCAGTGTAATGTACCGTGTGTGTAGTCATGTAAGTGTATGTGTGTCTGTGTGTGCACACTTGTGTAAGTATGCTTTATTATGGCAAGTTCTTTGCTAGGAAATCCAGCATGTTTACTCTGCTAGGCTTTAAACATGTGTGCTGACATGTTACAATATTTACTGATGTGCTCTCTGAAGGTGAACTAGTTGCATGTATGCAGAGACATTTCCTGGCTAGTTTACTCAGCTGTGGGTAGCTGACCTGGTGGGTCCTTTGCCCTTTTCTCTGTGGCACTGGGTGAAGAGTTTTGGAAAAACACCATTTATTGCAGTTCAGTCAGTCTTTCGCGAGATGGATATTGCGCATGTTGATGTCGCGATGACTGTAGATTTACGATATATTGTGCAGACTGTGTGTGTCTGTGAGCGAGTGTGTCTGTGTATGTGAGAGTCCTGACCTGCGTTTCTCTCTCCTCAGTTACCTGGTGTTTGCTGGCAGAAGGGTGGGGGTCCAGCCGGGGGGCCGTGACCTGCGTGTGTTCACTGACCTGCTACAGCGTTGCCTAGCAACGGTTCCCAGCAGGGTCACTCTGCCGTACAATAGTGCCACCTACTGGAGTTGCTACACCTTCCACAACCAGGTCAACAGTAGAGCTCCCACACATTCTCCACACACTGCCCATGCAGCCCCGGTAGAGCCCCCACACACTCTCCACACATTGCCCACACAGCCACAGTAGAGCCCCCACACTCTCCACACACAGCCACAGTAGAGCCCCCACACACAGCCACAGTAGAACCCCCACACACTCTGCACACACAGCCCAAGTAGAGCCCACACACACACACTCCACATACAGCCCTAGTAGAGTCCACACACACTCCACACACAGCCCCAATAGAGCCCCCACACACACTCCACACACACTACCCACGCAGTCCCAGTACAGCCCCCGCACACACTCCTCACTGCCCCCACATGCAGGTGTGTGTGTGTGTCTGTCTCTGAAGTCCTTGCTGTGTGTATTTCAGGTGATTTCGTTTTTCCTCAGCCGTCTCCCTGTGTCTCTACATGCATCTGTCCTGGAGAGACTCAGACACTCGATGCCTGCAAACATTGAACTGGCCTTCAGGTACACACACACACACACACACACACACACACACACACTGTTGTGGCATCCAGCAGGACCCACATTAGTCATTTTAAAGCTCCACTGACACCAAGATCAGTCAATCAGTCAAGACATTTTTGGGTCCAAATGTATCTCCTTTATTTCAGCAGTGGAGCAATGAGGCTAATGGCGCCACTAGAAGTCAACAGTCTCCCCAAACTTTTACCTTAAACACGAACCTGAAACTCCTTCATTAAGTTGGTCAGACTAGTGGACGTGGTTTAGGACACAGTATGACTTGCTGTGAGCTGTAAAAATGATCTGAACTCCTTCATTAAGGCGATCAGACTAGTGGGCGTGGTTTAGGACGCAGTATGACCGTCAGTGTGGAGACGAATGCTGCGGTGCCTTTTTTATAGGGTCTGTTTTCACCAAGCACCTCGGGAGCAGCAGCGCTGATATGGAGTCAGTGTGTGTGGGTGGACGGTGCCCCCTGCTGGAGGGGGTGTGTGTGTGTGTTGATCCTCTTAATGTGTCTCAGTGTTGTGCTGTGCAGGCTGCTGCAGCAGGAGTGGAGTGATGGAAACATGGAACATGTGAAGTTACAAACTAAAATGCTGACCTCTAGTGCCCCCTACTGTCTGGCCGTCTGGAAGATGTGAGTTTCTATTTTGCTGTAAAGCCTCTTTGAAATGTTATTGATACTTTGATTCTTTATAGATCAGTAATTCTGTAAGCAAATCAGAAGTCAGCTTCCTGTTCATCAGCTTCTTACTGAAGTCCAGTTCCAGGGCCAGTCACACTTCTGCAGGGTAGCTCCGCCCACTCAGTCTACTGCAGTGTAGCCCCACACACTCCGCCCATCCAGCTCTCAAGGATCAGCCAGGCTGCATTCTGAAAGAGGCTGAGTGTGTAAGGTGGGATGGGACACTGCGAAGTGAAGCTGGCAGATAGGAAGCTGAGTGTCACTCACTGTACTGTGTGTGTGATTGGCTGATGGTCCGAGCCGCTGTACGTGATTGGCTGTCTGTGTTTCTCGCCAGAGCGGTGGCGGTTCAGCGGGAGCAGAAGGGCCGAGCCGAGGTGAGTGACGGGAGGACGCTGACGCAGCGCCGCTTCAAACTATTAAACCCTTTCATCTGAAGAAACTTTTCCTTTAAATCCGATTCTCTTTCAGCCGAGTTCCGTTCTGCCACAGCGCCTCGCCTGCAGGGGGCGCTGTTTAAACCGCAGGTGGACAATGTAGAAATGGTTCGGAGTAGTCTCTCACACTGGTGTGTGTGTGTGTGTGTGTGTGGATGGATGTGTATGGATGTTTGGGGGGGGTGTGTTTCTGGGTGAATGTATGTATGTGTTTGGATGCGTGTCTGGATGGGTGTTGGTTTGGGTGTGTGTGGGTGGATGTGAATGGATGTTTGGGGGTATGTGCATGGGTGGGTGTGTGTGTGTCTGGGTGGGTGTGTGTGTATGTGTTTGGGTGTGTGTCTGGGTGGGTGGGTCTGGGCTTGTGGGGTTCTGTGGGTGTCTGGGCGCGCGTGTACATGTGTGTCTGGGTGAATGTGTGTGTATGTGTTTGGATGTGTGTGGTTGTGTCTGGGTGGGGGTCTGTGTGCGCGTGTATGTGTGTCTCCTGTCCAGGTGCAGAGACTTTACCAGCAGGCGCTACAGAAGCTGCCGCTCTGCGCTGATCTGTGGAAAGATGTAATTAATCTCTAACACACACACCCCCTCTCTTTCTCACACACCCACTCTAACTCAAATGTTTTATACTGTTTATTCTGAGACTACATTTACTCCATATCTGAGAACCTGTAATGTCAAACCTGCTTCAACCAGTCACTCCTTTCTGACCAACACCTCTGTCTTTCTCTCTCTCACTGTATCTCCATCTCTCTCTCTCTCTGTCTCTCTCTCCCTCTCTCGTGTGTGTGTGTGTGTGTGTGTGTGTGTGTGTGTTACAGTGGTTGCTGTTTGAGGCTGCAGGTGGGGGTAAAGCTGATTCGCTGAAGAAACTGGAGTCAAAGTGCCAGGATGTTGGAGTGAGTCTCAATGAGCCACTCAGATTAGGCTCTGCCTCCTCAGATGCTCAGGTGGACCAGTGAGGCCCTTCAGACTGCAGACACACACACACACACACCCCTCCACCATACACACACACACACACACTTCCACCATACACACACACCTCTTCCCAAAACCACCCCATACACCCAGCCCCTCCCACAGCTGCAGGAGGGCGGAGCATGTGGCTGTGTGGGCGGATTATGGACTCCAGCTGGGCCACAGGGGGCGCTGTTCCGCCGTGCCGGCCTGTACGTAAGTATGGAGCTGCTCTAATCAGCTGCTGCTCTTTCACTCCTTCTTTCTGTCCGTGTGTTTTTAATTTGGTTTTAAGCCCCGCCCCCTGGTCGGGGTGTGCGCGCGGCCGATAGTGTTTTATACGTTTATTTTCACTGTAAACGTGTGACGTCTCAGATTGACTCTAAATGTGGAGATTTTTAAGGGCTTTAAAACAAAGTGAAATTTCATTGCCATGGATAAAAATGGCTGGCAGAAGTGTTGCGCCGGCGCGTTTTCGGAGACTGCTATGGGACTGCCGTGCCCGCCCCGCCCCGCGGCTCTCCGACAGAGGATCAAACTTCAGCTGTTTGTGAAAAGTGTTTTTTCTTTCTTGTGGAAAAAATGAGTTAATTAAAGTATTCGGGACGTCGGGGAAAACAAACTCAATGTTTTTGTTTATTTTGTAACTGAAGATGTTTCTATTAAATTATTTTGTAAAGAAATTATTTCTTTTGTCTTTATTTAGTGTGATTCCCCCCCCCCCCGTTATGTGTGTGTGGGAAGGAAGGGGGCTGGTCAGGAGTGTCTGGAGTGAAAAGTGGCAAAATATCAAATTAAGTTTCTAAGAACACAGTTTCTATACTTTCGCATTCCAGGCCGGACTGAACCAGGATCAGTTTAATCCAGAGGATTCACGTCTCCTGGAAGATTCAGGGATTTTAATAAACTACGTATAAATGTAAAGTTGAAAGTGGAACAGTGTATTAGTGACACTGTAGCTTTATCATGTCCATTCTCACACACCAGTGTAACACACAACCCAGACTGAAGTCAAACCCAGAGTCTGATCTCGTCTCTGGTCCTCCTAAACAGGCCTGAGATGAGTTTAACATCAATACGAGGTTCTGAGCATTTTCTCCCACTTCTTAAATTCAGCTCCTGAGAAAGAGCTCCTCTAATCTCAGCCCGATCCCAGTTTAAGAGCTTCAGATCAAATCTCTTTGCTCACTGCTCATGCTGTGCATGCGTGTTTCTATGATCACGTTGAGATTTAAACACTAAACTTGGCGTACCCAACCAATGCGTGCGCACGTTTCTGCTCGGTTTTGTTAAAAGGGTGGCACCTAGGGGCAAATCTGTGGTACTACGGCTTCCCTTTTGTATACAGTAACTAGTTCCAAAAGCATCTGCATATAGTGAAAACCGTTGCAGTTTTTAAAAAAAAGCCTAAAAATGCCTTTTTTATAGTGTAAACCCTAAATATGCCCACAAATCTGCTCCCAGAAAACTTAAAATTTGTTTTAATCTCAGTTTACTACATCCCCCTTAAAGAGAACGTCAGGGTAAACCCATATCTGTACTGTATAGTTTACACTGAACTGCTGTCTCCCGCAGTGCTAGAATGTAAATACCGATGTTACCCATGTATAGACTGGACTGGAATTCATGCAGCGCCTTTCTTTGGGATGCACTGTTTTCTGTTGTATGCGCAGGTAAATACTGTTAAATTTTAATGTATTTTTAGTATTAAAAATACGGTAAAATGTACAAATAATCACCAATCATTTTTACAGTTCAATAATTGACTGTTTATGCCGCAGGGCCTTCAGGAGAAAGATAAAGTGGGGTGTTCTGGGACGGGGAAGCCGAATTATAGATACAATCATGACCAATTTTAACTACTGGAATTTCTGGGCCTGGCGCACAGAAATAAACCCACAGTTCTGTTAATGACCCAGAATGGAAGAACTTCTTCAAATCCTTCATTATCCTTCTTCAAATCCTTCATTAACAATTTTAACAGTGATTTATACTGGTGGTGCCCGAGACGCCAGGGCACGCTGGAGTCTGCTAGTGGGTTTACTGTGTTCTATTACACTGGCGTCAGTATTGCAGCCTGTTTTTTTTTTTTTTTTTTTTTACTGGATATACACAAACCCCAGAAGTTTCAAGGGGGTTGTAAGGCAGATACCTGTAACATGTGGACTACAGCCCTGAAATCACTGGAGTATCAAAACTGGTTTGATCACAGATGAAGTTAAAGTCTGTCAGAGGCCTGTTACGTGTCTGGAAGATGCTGGTGTTCTGACAGACAGTGGATTTTGCTCAACTAGTTTACCTGTTGACTCTTCATCCAGAACAGACATGCTCCTGTACTTTACTGTCACACCTCTTCCCTCACTCTGGAGTCTGTGGTTCTCCTTCTTCCTTTTTCATTCATTGGTAGGTAACATCTCTATGGTGCATAGCGCCGCCTGCTGTACAGGAGTGTGTACATGGCTTAGCAGACAAGCCTCGTTCCCTCTTCACTTATGCGCACCATTGGCGTGTGTGTGCGTCTTTGAGAACACATCTTATACACTTATTTTTTATGGAAATGTAGCTGAAGTTATGTTAATATTTATCTTACAAAATTAGTCGATGATATTTTGCTTAATTTATCACTATAATACATGAATTATACAGGGTGGGCCATTTATATGGATACACCTTAATAAAATGGGAGTATGTTTGGGGCACATTAGTATATGCAAGGGGGCAAACTTGTCAAGATGGATGGTGACCATGGTGGCCATTTTGAAGTCGGCCATCTTGGATCCAACTTTTGATTTGTCAATAGGAAGAGGGTCATGT
>JBBPDB010038955.1:0-11478 GCA_037974465.1 Brachypetersius altus | reverse complement strand
CTGCTTTCTGATTGGTCACAATGTTGTCATCCGTGTGAAGTTTCAGTGGGAGTTTTCTATGATGCCAACAAAATTATCTTTGATACTGTGAGAAACGCAAAAGTTCACGAGGTCATCACGAACAGGTTTACAGGGTTAAGTTTTCATCGCACGGTTAAAGAATGGTAAGAAAGACATTAAACACTCACTACGCTATAAATAAAAAAAGATAAAAGCAGTTCTGACAGACATTTTGGAATGGCCAGACATAAATTATGCTACTTGGTGCCGTTTCCAAATCGGGGTGATGCGTCCCATCAGGATGGTGCAGGTGTCGAGGACAGTTCAAAGGTGGAAAAGACGCTGATGGGCCTTCTTCACCAGGGTGTTCATGTGACAGGACCATGACATGATATTCCAGTCTGTTTTATGGTCTTGACCGTACTTCAATACCACAGAGTAACAAACAAAATCCTTTGAGAGCTTAAATAAAGAGTCATTCTTAGCATCTGTCAGTAGTACTTTTTCTAAAACTCGAGATTATTAATTGGCTGTTTAAATTATAATTTATTTGATATATAATGTATATTATTTAGATTGTGAACATATTGTCAATTTGGAGTAAAACCTTGTATTTCTGAAATGGTCACTATACAGCAGAAGGCAAAACATTAAATGGAAGTTGGAAAAAGAGTTTGTACCAGTTATATTGGTTCACTATAAAGACACCCAAACATTGGTTTTATGGACAAAAAAGGTTTGTATTAAAAAAAACCAAAAAGCTTTTTGCACAATGGATTCGGACCGGCACTTTTCTGATTCTCTTCATTTATTGACCAGCACCTTTCCTGGAGGAATCTTCCCGAGGGATTAATAAAGTTTTAATCTATCTAGCTATCTAGGACATTAACTCGTTGGCTCTTACCCAGCCATCTATGTTTAAGGATGGCTGAACACGTAGCAGCATTCGTGATCTTTTTTTGTAACTGATATTAGCTTTAGTGTCTTGAATTCTCTTTATGAGTCGTCTGTGTTTTGCTACACATTTGTTTCTCTGCATCTTTATTTCTCCGCATTTTTGGCAGCCTTAGCCATGATAAACACCACACTGGATATTAATGGACAATTTGATATTGTAATTCAAAGCTGTAGGAGGAGAAGAGGCACCACATTCCAGCTATAAAAAGTATAATAATAATAATAATAATAATAATAATAATAAAACTTCAGCAGTCACACAGGAATCAGTGCTGAAATTATGGAGTAGAAATTAAGAACATTTTACCAATATGCAGCCCTAATTACTATTCTGCACTGCTCAATAGTTTGCCTTCAAGCATCACTTCTGTCTCCATTCAGTAGTGTAGTTTCTTCACCACTTTTCAGTTACAATACAATCTGAAAACCTGACATAATTAAATGGCGTTGAATGTGTGTAGCTGTTTCTGTCCACTGTTCTGTATTTTTCTCTGTCCTTGGCCATGTCACCATCTTCTCCACTCCCAATTTGAGGGAGCAATAGAGGGAGAGCGAGGGGTAAAACATCCCCTTCATCCATCATAGAGACCCACACCTCGCCCACCTGCTAAAAATAAACCCCTATTAGCAGCTGTCTGCCGGCGGAGGGCACAGGAGATGTTGAGAGGGTGCAAGCGAATAAGAGAAGTGAGATCATATGTCAGAAGAGGAAATAAGAGAGAGGAAGCAAGAGAAGAAAGAGAGAGCTGCTCAATAAGGAAAGACCAAAGCAAGTTGCAGCTAAGTCCAGTTCATGTTGCAAAACCAACTTAAGTAAAATGATTATTCTTTTAACTTGTTTGCTATTCCGATCAAATAATGTACCGACCCAGTGAATGACATTTGTGTTCAGCTTACATTTAACTCAAAACCTCCCTTTTCCCCTTTTGTTTTTCTGTCAAGCAGCAGAAAATTGTGACAGAAAAGGAAAGGGAGGTATTTTCTTTCTGAATGCAGAACATGACTGTATCAACAATTATGACTTTTTATCAAATTATAATCATAATAATCATCTCCCCTTCTTGTCTCAAACACAAGCATGATCTCAACTGAAAGGTTAGAACTGGTACTTTTGTCTGAATTTCTCTGCTTATTTCAACTACCCGTGTGAACAACCAGGAATTAAAACAAAGAATTAATCTATATTGAAAACACAAAATTATTCACAAAAATGTTCTTTTAAATGATATTCTCACTTTCCCACTTTCCGGAAAACTTGTTTCCAGGGTTCCAGTCTTTTTTGAAGAGCGTCTACAACGTCTCTAAACATGCCTCGCTGCCTTAAGTTGGTCTAAGAACTCAAATGAGTTTACAGAGCCACTTTGAAATACAGAGCAACCATTTTTTGCAACCGGGGGTGGTATGAGGGAAATAATGGATGTGACAAGTGGTGTTAGAAATGCTTACTGATGTGTGTGATCACATCTATCATATCTGATCCAATCCCACAGATGTACTTTCAGATGTACTTTCTGCTGGACAGGGGTAAGCATGGGCACTCTGACTGGTCTGCAGCTACACAGGCCCATACGCAACAAGCTGTGATGCGCTGGGTGTTCTGACACCCACCATTGGCATGATTAACATTTTCAGAAGTCTTTGTTACAGCATATCCTCTGTGGGATTAGACTAGACAGGCTAGCCTTTGATCCCTATGCCTATAAATAAGCCTTGGGTGTCCATGACCCTGTTGTCAGTTCACTGGTTATCCACTTCTGGTAGGTACTGACCACTGCATACCAGGAAGACACAACTAGACCTGCAGTTTTTGAGATGCACGGAACCAGCAATCTAGCCATTACAATGCGGTCCTTTTCAAAGTCATGTATATGTTTGTGCTGCTAACTTTGTCACTTGGCTTGTAATGAAAAGTTCCCTAATGATACAGCACCAACAGTTCATTAATTGGAAAATATGCTTCAACTTCCCATTGTCTTCACTAATGGTTCTTCAAGCCATAAGAGACTGATACCCCTCACCATTTGTTTAATGGTGAGACACCAATTAGTGATTCTTTTGCATAGCGTTTTTGTACTCGCTCAAGAGAGAGTTAATGAGCATCTGTCTCAGCTTCTTCAGTTTAAGCCTCTGTTGGTTTCTCTGGTACCGCTGTTGTCTTGTGGGTCTGCTCTCTTTAAGATGGTTTCTGGCGGGTAATTGGCACTCAGTCCACTGGGAGCGGCTGTTGCTTGCAGAACCCTACCAAGTGTTTAGGAAGAGCAAGCGTGTCTCTGACGCTGCAAAATGCCACCAGCTGCTACCCATGCTGAGTATGAGTGAGGTAGCGGGCCGGGCCTTGTTGAAGCTTGGCTGGCAAAAATAGCATATGTGGTGATGCTGCTTGATACCTAGGGGGCGCGTTATGTAGTTGATTACAGTGGCCCGCCATATTGTCTATTTTTGGCTCATGCAACAGTGTAGGGGGTTAAATTTGGCCTGAGGATCCCAGGATAAATATTTCTAGACTGTTTGTGTATGTATGTGTGTGTCCGCGCGCACACACACAAGCACTTGTTGGTTTCTTTCACACTTGGTCTCTTGGCGCGCACTTTTATCCAGACACACACACAGTCACATTCATCTTCATGCCACAGTACTCCTGCACCTTGGGCACTCTCCTGACCCAGTGGCTGGTCCTCCTGCTGGTTTTGGTTTAAAAATACCCCTCCATTACCATGTGAGCATTATTTCATTCTGACTTGCTCTGGGAGCAATTACTGGCCCTGCCAAGCTGGAGCCCGCCTCATCTACAACCTATCAAAGATGGCTATGACTACTTTCAGCCAAGGAAATGCACCTTAAAGGAGTCAAAATGTCACTAATAATAAATGAAAGCCATTAGGAAGCGGTTAGCATTATGCCAACGAGACCAGCTAGCTGTTCCCCACTAGCACTTACAGCATCTATGCTCCAGTCTTTTAACCTCAAAAGATTTCTAAACACCTTTGTTTGTTTATTTATATTTAGATATGTAAGCTATGTATTAATTGGATCAGAGGGCTCCAGAGCTAGCCGGCTGAGAGAAGCAGTGAGCATCACGCTAATAAGCCTAGTTAGCTTGTCCCCGCTAGCGCCAGTTGCATTTGTGTTCCAGTTTTTAATTCTCAAAGGATTTCATTCCAAACAAATTCTTATTTTCCCTAATGAACTCACAGTAGGGCTAGTTAGTTAGCATAACAAATTGATCCTTGTTCATACTGAGACATGTTTGCAAGTCAATCAGCAAGCAGTTAGCATTATGCCAATAAGACTAGTTAGCTGGTCCACATTAGCGTCTATTCACTCAGTTATCCACTATAATGTAGTATTTGTGCTCCAGTTTGTAAACTGGAAGTGAAGCCGTGGGAAGCCAGCGACACAGCACCTAGGGGGCAGTGTTGGGAATGGTACCTTGCTCAAGGGTAACAGAGTGGTGCCACTGGCAGTCCTGGGATTCAAGCCTGGCCCCCAGCTGCCCCAAATCAGGGCTTGTCTAGGATTTGAACCCAGGACCTCTAACACCCAAAGTGAGAACCATACCTCGAGACCAACGTGTCTGTTAACGCTGCAGTTGGAGACTGCTGCTTAGCAACAGCGGTATTGGCTATTTTATGTGTGCGCATGCGTGAGTGTGAGTATGAGTGTGTACGTTTTCCACAGTCTTCTCTTCTGTCCACTGGTTCTTCCCCTATGAGATCGATTGGCCTACCTGAATGGACAGTCTGTCATACAGGGAGACTGACATACAGGCAGTCCTGCCAATATATGTGTGAGCAACAGCATGGTTGGATCGATTCCAGCATTACTGTGCTTTATCAGACAATCTGTCATGCTGCTATACTAAGAAGAGAATGGTGGATAGAAGTGTGCTATTGATTTCTCTGCTTTCATTGATAAATAATGCATACAACACACCTACATTTTTACAAAATGTATAAGGATATTTAGTTGTTTGCATGAAGGTGGCCATGGCAATCGCCTATTTAAAATAATCTTTGAAGATCTCTGAGAACCTTTGATCTTTCAAAGAACTTTAAAATGAACTGGTAATAAAGGTATATCATTATTATGAGCTATAGTCTGACCATGTGAATATTACTTAGATGCTGCTAATCTCTATTACATGCAATAACATACTCCATTTGTGCTACTAGTAATTCACTTAACTGTAAATACTTATTGTATATCTATACCCAGCATTTGTGTATATAACAGTGTGTTTCATATTAAGCATTTTCTGCAAATTATTTAATAGATTTAATTAGACTTTATATTTTATAATACACTTGTCTCTGTGTCTCTGTGGGACTATGCAGTCATAACATAATCAGCTCACATCCACTTGTTAGACCTACAATGTAGTTTATGTGGTCCGTATGCTCTGGTGGTTGTTGTATACAGGTAGTAGTGATGCTGGTCAACCTAAAACCTGGAGTTCCGAAAGCGACAAAGCAGCATTCTGGCTAGTTTATAGATAACTTACAGAAACATTGCAGGTTAGATGGGGCTCAGGTCAAATATTTTTGCAGGTCAGACAGAGCAGGGCAGGTTGGTTCTCATAATGGTTCGGGTCATAAAAACCCTGACGCCTGTCCCTACATCACTAGCAGGTAGGACTGGGCAATATAATCATGTTTTTCATCATTGCAATCATAATTTGTCATGTAATGCCTTGTGAGATAAGCTTCGAGCAGCTCACTGAAGTTCGACCAGCTCATTTTTGCATAAGAGTCTTGAAAGACGACTTGTGGGGAGAGTTCCTTAAACAATGAGAGCAGTCACAGTGGCTACAGTTTGAGATAGTTATCTGAACTCAGTGGCACATAAACACTCACTTTGAGTTTGAAAGTGATTTTGTAAATACATGTCAGCCTTGGGTTCAGGTTCCCTCAGTTCTCTTTCCTTCTTACTCCCCTTCATTCTTTACCATAAACAGCTTTTAATCTGTGTGTCAGAATCGTGCCCCAGGCCCACACTTGTGCATATTAGTGCAGCCAAAAAGAAGTTTGTTTTTCATTTATTAGGCAAAATCCTTTCCTACATTATATCTAACATGCATTTTCAGTTTGTGAACAATGGTTCTTGTTCGCGGTTGGAAGAGAGAGCCGTTTAATAAATAATTCATGCATCTGCCTGTTTTTAAACCCCAGCACCATACTATATTAAATTATGAATTGTCAATCATAACTACACTCAGGTTGCTGCATGTTCTGTGGGGTTTCGTGACAATAGGAGTGGTAAATAAATCTTATGGGTTGAACCACAGGGCTATGTACTGCCTTGAGGCGTTGTTATTTGTGTGTGTGTGCTGCTTGTACAAGAGGCTATGAGCATAACTCTATTTTGCACAGATTAATCATCGTTAAATGACCCCAAACTATTAACACGTTCAATTAAACATACAGAATTAGGCTTAAATGCTTAATCTAATTAAGTCAGTATTAAGCATTCTTTCCTTTCACACGAACGGAACAGTTTGTTCCCACAAATAAATGGAGAAAGCGCCTATTCGAAGGAGTTTGAGGGGAAGCCCCTGGAGAACATGTTGAGAAAGTGAACATGACAAACGTCTGCTTCATTATCTGTCTGTCAGGAGGATCAGCGAGGTCTGGCTGTCATTTGGAGCTGACGGATGCGTGGTGTGCTCCACTTTGGTAGGGATAGGCGATTTGGTAAAATTATGACTTCAGCACATAATTGATTGACAAAATAAATAATGGCATAATCTGCTCTGTCACTATCGTCCACTTGCTACTATGGACGTTAGATGTGAACCTGAAGCTTCTACAAAGGCAATCTGTAACACTTTACTAACCTCCTGCGTAGCATTGACATAAAAATGCCATAAGCATGTCAAAGCAGATGTCATTTCTAGTAATTGTCATGTGCTACAAGATTTTATACCCTGATGGCTACTGTCATGACAGGTAATGAGAACCTGACTGTTACATGAGCTAATATTCTGTAATGACAGCACCTTGCTGGCTTTTTTTTTTTAAGAGTTCTTACTTTTGATACTCATTGTTCTCTTTGTTCTATGAGTCTGTAGCAGCCTCCTCTCTCTGTCACACATCCGCACAATAATCTGTGCAATAACCGGATGCTACTTTGTTGTGCAGTTTCTAATTGGGCTTAAATCATTATCACTGTGTGCATTATTATCTTACTATTATGTGCAGTAGTCAAATATATGCAACATCATGTGAAGCTTTCCTATTGGGTGCTCAATCATTTCATTATGTGTAATATCTTGTTTTGTGCAATAGTCTTACCATGTGAGTATCACTACTGAAGTCGATATTACTTATACAATATTGATCTCTATTATAGGCAATAAAATACTCCTAACCATTGTTTGTGTAACTAATAATTCACTTAACTGAAAGTTACTTATCTACAATATTTATATGTAGCATTTTAGTATACAGCACAGTGTATTTCATATTGAGTTTGTTTTTTTATTTCAGATTTTTTAATTAGATTTATTTAGACTTTTCTGATTCATATTATAGGCCAAAGTGTGTATTTGGATATAATGTATCACAATAACATGTAGAATTGTTATAGAATAGATCTGTTCTTGTGCCTAAGAACTTCTTTTATACTCATTTAATCAGCCACAGCAAGATTGACAGTGACCTGTGTATTCGCCGCGGTGCTGCGTAAAGGCAAAATCATTCCTTTAGTTCTTTTGGCGAATGACTTTAGCTCAATCCTTCAGCTCAAAATGAATCCTTTAGCTCATCATAGCCTATCATCAAATCCCACTTGGACTGCCGTCATTATTTGTAATGAGCTCCATGACTGCCAGTCCCTGCACAGACTCCAGTGCTGTTTCTGGAAGTTGTAATCCTGTCTTAAACTCACATTGAACCTCCTTCCCACCGCGTTCTTTTGTCTAACTTTGAGTATACGTCTGACACAGTTGGCAATATCATTTCTGACGCACTTCGTCAGTCATTGGCTCATACCACACATCTTCATTTGAGTCGCACTGTTTGGCCCAGAGGGAGATGTTTATCTTCTTATGCTTCCTCTCAGGGTTTTCCTTCATGCATTTAGTGATTATTTCCCAGCTACTGTCACTATCAGCTATCAGAACGCACAAGTAGATTGCTAGTAATGACAATAAATATGTGCACTCCTCTGTATTAGCCCAGCTAAACCTACTAGCCCAATTAAGAACTGGATTTGTGAACGGCATGGTTGGATTGTCATGGTGTGAGCTCTTTGTTGATCTAAGCTTAGCGCGCTTCTAATTTGGTCCAGGCTATATTTCTATGCATTATATTTCTAGCTGTTCTACCTTTTAATCAGAAATACTTGCATTTAGGAATGGATTGATCATATACTGTGTATGTGCCTTAGTAGTTTGTCCCAACTTTGGTCCTGGAGGTCCACTGCTCTGCAAATGTTGCTCCTAACACACAAAGTAATTAAACCACCCTCACTGAGTTGAAGTGGGTGTGTTAAGCAGGGAAGGCACTAAAAGGTGCAGGGCAGTGCACTTGTCTCTCAGAGACTTGTTCAGGAAAGTGTTATTTGTGGATTACTAGCCTATTTAGAAAAAATGTGAGCACATGAGTGAAACAGTATTTTATTTGTGATTAAAGTGACCCCTTATAGTCACATGTGAACAGACTACAGCACACAGTTTGAAAAGTGTGAAATTCTTTCTCTACATTTAACCCATTCAACAAGTGAAGCAGGGGGCTGCCACCAATGAGGGGCACTTGGGGAGCAGGGTGTGGCGACAGTATCTTGCTCAAGGGTACCTCAGTGATGCCACTAGGGGTGCTGGGATTTCAACCCACAACTTTCTGATTGCAGGGGCAACTCCCTAACCACTAGACCACAAACTGTCCAACTTTATGGAGTTTTATGTTGTTTCCCACTGTTTGCTTGAAGTGACACAATGGTGTGTTAGTCCTGTACATAGATCTGCAGTATGACACGTGTTATTCAGATGGCACTGATGTGACCTGTATATTCATTTATTTTTTGTCTCAGCTCTTTCTGGTTTATTATACTGACATTGTGTTGTTTCCCGTCAACGGCCGCTAGAGGCCATCCTTTTCTGTTTCTTACTTTTGGTGTTTGGGACTTTAATTTTGGAATCCTGAACATGTCTGTCATGTTTGTCTGTTATGTGTTTCAGCTGAGCGGCATGCTCAGAGAAAATGAGCTTTGTGTTTCGATTGGTTTCTTGATTTTTGAGTTTAGTATTTAAGGGTCTATTTGAGGGCTGGTCCACTGTCATCCTGACTTGTGTTTGTTTGTTTCTGGCCCTCTTGCCTTTTGAGTTTAAATAAAAGAAATAAAAATTGAAGCCTGCACATGCGCCTGCCTTCAGTGCTTGGGAGATTCGAGGGTGGAACATGACACATTGTAAGACAGAACAAAAAATGTATTTTGAATGAACTAGCTTCTAATTGTAAGTTAACAGTGTTAGATTCTTATGTAACATATCAATCTTTGATCAACTTAATTTTTTGAGCCAGTTCAGCAATGCTTTAGAGGGTTTTTTGTGTGTGCTATTGTGTGTTTGTCTAGGATTATACAGTTTTATGCAAAAAATTGGCCACCCTATTCAATTGACACTTCTTGAGAATTAATATACATCCAGTACAGAGAACACACTTTTTTTTTTTAACATATTGGAAAAACAAAGCATAAAATGTGCCTTATTCTAAATGTATGGTTTATTTTACATTTGATGTTTTATTTTATGTTAAATGTAAACAGCAATAGAACACGTGTACTTATTTGTACATAGAAATAAAAACATTAACCAGCACTAATTTGAGCATGAAGTTCATTTTATTCTCATATTTTCAGATCTTTGCATTATATAACATGCCACAGTGTCCTTGAAAAGCAAGCCTGCACAATGCTGCAATATTCAATTACCAGAATGTTCTCACCATTCTTCTGAACTGCCAGACTGCCCTTGAATATCCTTATTGCTTTGATGGCTGTGACATCCTGGGGAAATGGGCTTAAATATGGAGTGTGTAGGATTTCCGTATTAATAGCCGATGAATTTCCTGAAACAACAGATGCTTGCGAGTTGGACATGTGAATTTTTAAATGCCTAGTGATGTGTA
Source organism: Brachypetersius altus (assembly GCA_037974465.1). NCBI lineage: Eukaryota > Metazoa > Chordata > Actinopteri > Characiformes > Alestidae > Brachypetersius > Brachypetersius altus. The sequence continues at coordinate 1,396 of JBBPDB010038955.1, read as the reverse complement.
TTTTTGTCATTTAAATTCCAATGCTTATGAACAAACACAGCTTTTGCCTTTTTATTAACCTTATTCCTCTTTAGAAGACTTGATAATGAAGATAAACAGGTCATTGCAAATTGAATTTTGGGTAGAATTTGTATTAAAGCAATGTAATCTGATTAAAAAAGCAATTTTCAATAGCCATTTTCCGGTACTGTGGCTATATATATATATATATTACAATATGTACTGTATGCACAGAGGGAGAGAGAGAGAGAGAGAGAGAGAGAGAGAACACCTTACTTTAATTCTTCCTTTGAACAATGTCTCATCTGTTTGGTTTTGCCTTAATATACCATTGCTGTCCGAAACTGCTGACCTTTACACAGCCGGAGCTAACCTTGTGAGGCTGCTATGAGTGTGTTTTCGTTGGGCTCCATTTTGAATTGTGCTTCATTTTCCTCCTCCTGTTTGAAAACATGCCAATGTGGAACATTGACGTCCACTAGGGATGATGTGGTCAAAGGCACTAAAAGTCTTAGGGGCTCCCCATGAGAGATGCTTGTCACTTCCAATTAGTTGACAGACCATGAAGAGCAGGAGTCCCTCCACACAATGACTTTGAAGAGTGACCTCCATGGGCTGCATTACGAAAGTAGCCGGAGACCTTGAGGGGTGGAGAGTCCAGGGAGACGAGTCAGGGAAGGTTCAGTGAACCACTCAAATTTTCATCAGAGCCGGACTATCATATAGATGAACTGATAATTCTGGCTACTATTGAGGTCATGCGGATATATAAGCAGTCGTAGAAATTCTGCAGCACCAGTATTTATTGGCTTACTTTACACTGAAATTTATACAAACTGCATAGATTATTTTTTTTAATCTAGATTAATCTCATTGTAATCTTGAGATTAATCTAGATTAAAATGCCCCCCCCTCCCCAAAAAACCATAAATATGCCTCCAAATGTTCTCCCAGATCACTTTAACCCTCCTATTCTCCTTGGGGTCAATTTGACCCCAAGCTGTTTTAACTGTGTAAACTGCAGGTGCAGGGGCCACCAACATCAATCATTATGGTGCATTCTGTGAGCGTCATGAATGTGCTCCCCAAATTAGAAAAGATTTTGTTACGTACTGGGGTACGTAGTGCTGTTGTTTTGTGGTTTGTGTGTGTGCTATGTCTGATTAGGGTGCTCCAGCTGCCTGCCGTGAAGCCTGGAAGCCCTGAGATCCGGATTGGCTGGGGACAACAGGATGTCCCGCCCCTTGGACCAATAAGAAGACCGACCACGCAGCACTGAGAGAGCTGGGAGAGAGAGGAGAGCTGAGAGCTGGAAGCTAGGAGTTTGGAGAAGACAGAGAGCGAGTACTTTGATAGTTATAGAAAGATAGTATATTTGTGTTAAGCTAAGTCTTGT
>JBBPDB010038944.1:0-11478 GCA_037974465.1 Brachypetersius altus | reverse complement strand
CGTTTAGGACAGCACTGACCCACAGCAGTGCGCACTACACACTAAACCTCAGTGCACTGACGCTAGTGCGCGATTTCTGACACACCCCATGGAGACACTTATATCTGAAAGCTTCCAAAACCAAGCTTGATCAGTGCCAAGAATATTGTGATAGTGATTATTTCAGCAGTGATGGCCAACCTGTCCATTAACATCAATATTTCAGAACTTATTAAAGCTAAGAACAGAAAATGCAAATGCTCTCAGAACAGAATGTACTGGGTCTGTTGATATTCCACTGCAGAGAAGTAACACTCCCACACAGTAATGTAACACTTGTAGAGTGGGCGCATAAGAATATTGTGCTAATATTCTGAATTACAATCACACAAATAACAAAAATATTAGAGACAACGACAGCAAATAATCAGGCCTGAGTTTTCATCAGGCCCGAAACTGAAGTTCAAAATGTAGCCTGAGAACAGTCTCTCTGAACCCTATGTGATTCCACCTGAGCCCAAAAAAATTGTAATGAAAGACCTAGAATGAGCATCCATGTTCCTACTAATACCTCAGATTAGTGACAATGTTATGTAACCTAGCAACAGCACCAGTCGCTGTCAGACCACTGATAAAGTATCAAGTATATTTTAAAAATATATTTAAATTTAAAAAGAAAGTTCCACTGATTTCTCAAAATGTCTGCATAATTAAGCCGTTCCCTAGGACTTAAATAATTGATCTGAATGTCTGAAGCATTTAATGCCTCCAAAAGCTCCCTCACAGAAAGTGGTAGTGTCCTGATATCTGGGTCATAAATACATGACTGAGAGACACATGCTGGACAAAACATCAACATTTATCAACATCAGCATCACATATAAAGGAGTGGGTTCACCTGTGTTTTGGTTTGCTTTGGAGATGTTAGGACATTCGTATCGTCACTGTTTTAAACGGAATCTCTGTAAAGTTCAATGCTCTGCTTCATATCAAACCACTACGAGTCTCTACTAATGGGTAATGCCGAAAAATATGCCCTTTTGACAGATCCAGCCTGTCGGGTTAGGCATGCATTGCCTACGTCTGTAAAAGTAGAATGAAAGAATAAATTAAAGAAGAAGAAAAAACTAAAGCATGGATGAAAACATGTGAAAATCCTATGAGAAACCTTGATGTGAAACTTGAACTAGAACTGAGTTTGACCAATAACTCTGAGTTTGAACACAGCGCAGCACGAAACACGAGCATTTAACCCATTCACCTTTAACCCATTCACCTTTAACCCATTCACCTGAGTGAAGCAGTGGGCAGCGAGCAACACCGCACCCATTGTGAAGTGTGTGGTAGAGTCTCGCGTGGGACTTTTTTTCTGACCGCTCCCGAAAAATACATTTCTGAAATAAATTTTTTTCTATGACAGTTTTTATCCGCTGACACGGACGCTTGCACCTCCTGAGCTTTTCAACATGCCCTGATACCGCTGTTGGACGAGGCAGAATGCCTGTAACATTAAGTTCGCTGTATTTAGCGACGATGCTGAAGTACTTCAGTAAATATTTACCCAACAAAAAATCCGACTAAACCCTAAGCTGCTCCAGAGAGAGACTGCCCCCTGTAGGTAGGGAGTGGAAGTCGCTTTGGATAAAAGCGTCTGATGAACGCCGTTAATGTAAGCACAGTTCTACACATACTTTTGCAGCCGCTTGCTTGACATGTGCAGGGAGAGCTGATGTTTGGTCTGTGAATTTCAGCTTCGTCTGACTGGTGAGTCTAGCTCTTCACCTTTGTCTGTTACAATTTTAAATTGTTTCCATATCTCCGATTTCCCACTCTTTAGTTTTGTCGTACACTCTCCCTGAATACTCCGTCCTGCTAACAGTTTTGGGACCCGCTGTCTATTTGTGTTCGTCCCTCTCCCGCGAGATTTTCGTTGGTTCCCACAGGTACCTTGGTTAGGGTAACCTCAGTGGTGCCATGGGCAACCCAGGAATTGCCCGAGTCTTTGTTTTGACTCACCGCACGCTGCTAATACTAGCCACGAATGCTAATGGTTTTTAAGTAATAAAGGGTTTTTTAAGGGGAATGCATCAAATTGAGCTTAAAATGAAATTAAAGTGTTCTGGGAGCAGATTACACTAAAGATTACATTACATTTTTTTTAACCAAAACATAACGCAGTCACTTTATGCAGGTACTCTTGGAACATAACCGCTGCCAAAAGCGAGGGTTACTGTATATTAAATGTGTTTAAACTTTGTCCTGACAGTTTACTGTAGATGCAATACATGCTGTTTAATGAGCTGACTGGGGAGGGATACAACTAATGTTTGATTTAAGAGCATACCGTTCCTTAACAACAACTGTCCTTCATTTCCACTAGAGCGGACGAAACCCTGGACCCAAATATCTGTAAAAACCTAAAAACGAAGAAAAGTAAAAACTCCCAATATTTGAACTGTACTATGTGACGTGCGGCAATTGTCTTTCCTGATTTTTGGACTTTTGCAGCCTCCTGAATAATCCAGTTAGACGAGTGAGTTAGAGCGCCATTCAAGATTTGAAACCACCTACAAATGTTAGCTGAATCCAAATGGAAAAAGTCATATTCCACTAAACTTACTGTTGTTTGGGTTGCAGGCTGTTTTGGCTGTCCTGCTCATATTAAGTTATTTTTATTCAATTTTTTGTGACCGTAATATTAAAATAATTAAAATAAATTCAAATTGACGCTAAAACTAATCCTAATTGATACTAATAGTATAGTACTATTATAGTATAGGTCCGCCGTAATCGTGGAGAGATACCACAAGGATTATGAACTCTTTTTAATTTATTTATTCTTCAATTTTTATTACTTAACTTAAAGTTGAGTTGAGTGTTGTGTGTAAAGTGTAAAGTTGAGTGTTGTGAAAGGCGCTTATAAATAAAATGCATTATTATTATTATTACTAGTCTCAGATACATTGCCTTCACTAACTGCATCCTTTAAGCATCGCACTCATCCCTCTCGTTTAACACTCCCCCACTGACAGTCTTATCTCCCACAGAGTTGGTTTGCCAAGGTTTGGAAGCAGCAGTTTGTATCTGTATTGTATCTTTCTCCCATTTCACCTTCTTCATAGAGCTCTCTTGACTGTGTTTGCTTTACACACACACATGCACACGCGCACACACACACACACACATACAATTTCTGCTTATTTGAAGTGAAGTGATCATTCGGTCATACATGAACACACCACAGCACACGGTGTGAACAGCACGAAACACTTCCTCTGCATTTAACCCATTCACCAAGTGAAGCAGGGGGCAGCAGGAACACGGCGCCGGGGAGCAGTGTGTGTGCTGTGGTGTGTTCCCAAAATGGTCACTTTCACTTTTCAGTCCAGTTTCTTAGACTTAATCTGACCTCAGTCAGTCAGACATTTGTGTACACTTCACATAATTAGTGCTATCAACTCTTATGGTTAATTAAGTAATGGTAAGATGAGGCGGAGCTGCGTATCAGAGGCACTGGTGAGGTTCCATAGCATTTCACTGTTTATTCATTCGCATGAATCCGCCTCGCATGTGAGCTTGACGGGGTCAGCGCCAGTTTTGTTTTCTTTCTCACACCATTGTGAAAGCTTGTGAAGATTAGTAGTGTATTATATATTATATCATATAATATTATTTTAAGGTAAATTCACTTAATAGTGTAGCATGAAACAGGACAGTGCCAGGAATGAAAATGGCTGGTGGGGGGTTTTCATGTAGAAAATGCAGGTCATACTATGTTGGTTCACCCTTGTCTAGGCGCTCTTAGGTCATAGTATCCGGGATTTAGCGGCTCTATGTACAGACATGACCTTTCACCGTTTCCCAGTAGCTCAAGGTCAGCCAGGCTTCGAGGGCTGTTTCATTCTAGAAAGAAATGTCAGAGAAAAACGCAGGTTCATTTCATTTCTGTTTCATTATAGTGGTTTGGCTACACACTTGTGGGGCAAAACTTAGATAGATATTTTAAATGCGTTTAAAATATTTATGCAATACCAATACTTTTATTCCAGAAACATCTCCGTTGTGATTGTGCTTGCAGCCAGGACAGAACAATAAATGTGGATTGTACTGTCCCTGAGGAATGGACTGATAAATAGACCTCAAAACATCAAAATACTTGTAGAATATGAGGATAAATCACCATTTCAGACAAAAGGAGAGGACTCCTGTATGAGAAGTCTTCAACATATTAAAGTATTTTTCATTTTTACAGCTCGCATTCAGTTATACTCTGACCTAAACCAAAGGGACACATTTGTACCTCTTTAATAAGGAGCCGAATGTGGTTTGAGATGATTGAGAGAAGGTTGGGGAGCTACAGAAATGATTTAGGCGACTACGGATTTCTAGTGTTTTAGCAATGTTAGCTTTGTAGCTTCAGTCCTAAACGAATGAACCGTATTTTAGGCTCCAAACATGTCCGAGCTAATCGACTATCTCTGGAGTAAGAGGAAAACTGGGCTAATATATTCAATCTAAAAGCTTACAGAAAGCAAAAATGAGCCAAATTGCCCATTGCTCATCGTCTTGAGCTACATGGCGTTATTGCTACAACTGTAGCATTAAGTGAGCTACTGACACACAAGAGGAACGAAGGCAGCGGTGGGGGAAATACAGAGCACCTTGGATATTTATGGCCATCTGTTTTAAAAGATTAAAAACTTACCATATAATAATAGTTCCGGCTCGGCAGCACTTTGTGCCAGACATATTGCTCGGGGGTGGATTTATGGACAGGAACGCCATAATTTTTCTTAACTTCTCTGCTCCGTTGGCCACTTCCACATTCATCTTTTCAAAGGGTATTAATAAACAGTATAAAAGATACTTATGCAAAGCTCCCATTCATCTACACACAGAAAAGCTGAATGTGTGCTTTAACCTTGCATTCATCAAAAAATATATATAAATAATTTAAAGGTGTAACCGTTGCACTAATTTAGTGATAAATATGAGTATCCCAGTCAACTCTGCAGAAACCTGTTTATTTGGAGCAACCCGAGAACAAGAGCAATTAGTCCAACAAAGCGAGCGCTGAAAAGTTTCAGGCCGATCAGTCTGACCCTGTGAATGTGTGCTTAACGACATTCTAAAGGCTGCAAATAATGCTTTAGCTTTAACTACAAAAAAAACAAAAGAGGGGTTTTTTTTTCTCTAATTCCTATGTTTTTGCCAGTCGCTCAAAACAGAGAACAGAGACAATCAGAGAAGGGACTCTAGGTGACAGCTGTACAACTCAGACAGTGTGAGCTTTCTGCAAACAACAGATTTTCCAGTCAAGAATACTTCTTGTAACAGAACAATGCCGCGCTATTAAGCAATTAAATGCTTAAACAGCACATGGCTACGAGCTAACTAGGAAATAGCATATGTACCTATAGCTACAGCCTCTGTAAGGGAATATATGATTCTGAAGCAGCCGAGGAGGTTTTAATCATTTCTGCTGCTTTGCGTCAAAGCTCAAGCTGTCAGGATCGATATTTCAGCCGAGTCCTGACCTTTCCCTGCGTACGTCCTGCTCTGACTGAAACTCCGCGTGACGAGCGGCGCCCGCATGGGACGTGTTTGGACCCCTGCTCTGCACAGACGACAGACTTTCTGCTACATGACAAAAAAGGTAAACACTGTGGAGAGATTCACCACACAAATATATATAAACACAGGTTTGCAAAAACACACTCAGAATGAATTCATGTTTATGAGGATTAGCAAAAAAGGGCAGGTGCAAAAATTCCGATTTAGCTTTAGGCTGATATCTGAATCCGGCTCATGATTCACACCATCCTTCAAACCTCTCGGGGTGTTGTGCTGAGACTTAACGGCCATTGGATCTTTAACAGCAGCTGACCTACAGATAACTGCCTCCTACAAACCAGGAGATAAATACAAGACATCTGAACACTTCCTGCGGGTCTCAAATGCCAGTAAGACGTGAAACCATCAGCACAAACTTCAAGCTCAGGAAGGCAAAGAAAAACGCGTATAAGTTGCGTAGATATGCAACACAAACACCCTGCATTCAGGCTAAAGGTTAACTCTAACCCTAACCTTAGCCAACACAAACTTTGTTGCTGGTATTGTTTTAATTTTTGTGTCATTTTTAGAAAGGTTATTGTGTTGTTTTACGCATTTCATTAGGTATTAGGTTTTTCATATCAAAAAATTGATGCCTGTAACTCAGGTGGCTGTTTCTGTTCCAAGGAGGTTTTCTCATCACAGCTCTTTAAATCACGGAGACAATCAAATCAAAAGGATTATGCAGTTATCTTTAAATAGGCTACTATTTAAAGAAGCTACTATTAAAATCAACCAATCCAATAATCTGCAATCTTCTAAACCGCAGATCTTTATAGATCTATTGATTTCCTGAAAATACTTTTAAATGGCCTGTGGACCACAACAAGCGACGCATGATTACACTTCTAGTCTTTCAGAGTAAGGATAACATCATTGTCCTGAAGTGGTTGTAAAATAATGTTATTAAGGAAATATCAGAAGAGATTCGGAAAGGGATGTGTGGAGCAACACTAACCCGTGTGGCATTATCACTTAAGGGTCTGTGGTCAGATAAATATCCTCACTGATGCCCGAGCTGCATGGACAGTGAATGCAAAATAAAAAGTGATGACGCCGACAAACAACTTTCGGTTCGCTCTCAGTGTCACAGTGAGACACACCCGTCCATGAAGCCGGTTCAGGTGCAGCGTTCCATTTCTCAAAGGCTGTTGTCCAAAAACCAAACAGAGAAAGGCATAAACCCCAAAACTCCTGCAAATACTTCAAACAAAAGGACAGGTATACACCAAGGGATGTGTGAGGGTGGACTGACAAAAACGGCTAAAACTAAGGGACTACATACACAGAAAAGAACTTAAACTTAAAGTAATCAGGAAACACAATCACATTAACACTCCAGAGGGCCGTGAGTCAACGTGCAGGTGCACGCAGTGAACGTACTGCAGCCATCTTTTTCAGTCCCCCTTAACACACACCCGGAACCCCTCAGTTGAGTGGTTTTGATTATTTTTTAATTAAAGAAACATCCCCAGAAAGATTTGACCAAAGGTGTTTCTTCTATGATATTACTATGGTAACCAAAAGTGACTCGTCTATAGCACTGCTCTAAATAAACTCTTTATGGTCATAAAAATATCTTAAAGTGATTTCTTTTGCTAAACAGCTCTTTGAAGCAATGCTTAAACAGACCCTGCTGAGTTCGATGGAACACTTCCCAGAGTGAGTGAATTTTAAAAAGTGGGTTTTCCTCCAAAGAGCACTTTGTTGTAACTCGAACTTTAACTGGCACAGAAATGCCACCAAAGTAACGGAAGCCCCACAGTCCATTATTAACAAGTTACACTCAAACATTTATTTATCACGACTTAATTAACAAGGTTGACATTATTACCCTCTATTGACGACTTATGGTCCTCACATCTTGGATTATTATTTATTTTCTGTCAGTTCATTAGAACCAAATCATACGGATTTGCTTTTACAGGAAAGCCCATGCCGTTCCGTAGTTACCACCCCCCCCCCCCCGCCCCCACCAAAAAACCCCTCGTAGAAGTGTGGAGGAAATTGGTCACCAGGGAAATCAGTACCCTGCAATCGCTCCTCCCTAATCAATCAAACCATTTTGCTTGTTTTTTCTTAGTTGGATCTCACACCCACACATAGCTGATGTGTGAATAATAACAACTGCAGCACTGGAATACAGAATGTATGCCACTGTTGACCAGGGAAGGTTAAATAGCAGTTACACCTTTCAGAATTACATTATCTATGTACGCTTATAAAATATTTATCTGTATTTCCTTGCTTATTTCACAGCAAACAGATTTTACAATCTAAATAATTAATTTGATCAAAAGATCAAACAAAATGAACTGGGGTCCTATTTGAAGAGTAAGTATATTTTAAATAAATAATTGTATATTTAAAAAAAAAAAAACTGTAAAAACCTTTTTGTGCCTTCCTCAAGTCAAGCAGTCAAGTCACAGAAGTATATTTCATTTCAGCCATTCACACAGAAATGATGCAGAAGACGATGGATGCAAGAACTGGATCAGAAACACCATAAGAATACAGACTAGACATGCGCAGACAGGACAAAAACAGAGTGCAAAGAGAGGATTTTGACAGATACTATATTCTAGCAGCAGAGCCGTTAGGTGTGCAAGAATGCAGAATGGAGGTAGACAGCAATAAATAATAACAGTGCAATTAATAGCATCAGCAGGATGGAGGATGTACAGTAAAACTGCCCCTTATAGTCACGCCTCAACACACCACAGGACAAAGTGTGAACTGTGTGAAATTATTTCTCTGCATTTAACCCCTTCGCCAAGTGAAACAGTGGGCTGCCGACCACACGGCGCTCAGCGGCAGTGTGTGGGAATGCTGCCTTGCTCAAGATCACTTCAGTGTTGCCATTAGCAGTCCATGGGATTTGAACCCACCTCCTTCTGATCACAGGGGCAACGAACCACTAAGCCACCAGCTATGAAGTATATAACGTATTTATATATAATGTACTGTATAAGTGTATAAAATATATAATATACAAAATATATAATGTATTTATTAGGGCTGTTAAAAATATCGCATCCCGGTGTGGCAGAGGCAGCGGAGGGAGGGGTCTCCGACAGCTGCAGGAGTTTGGAGCGAGAGGCGGGTCTTTAGTTAGGCTTTGTTCTTTAATTCCAGTTCTTTAAAGCGACGTTTCTGTCTTAATACAGAGATTTTTTCAGGTTTGAAGATGTTATGCATTTTCTATTCAAAAGTATGTTTTGTTTTTCACAGCTTTGAAAAGTGTGACAGAGCTGGAAAAAACAAATAAACAAAGCCTTCTTTGAAAAATTGATGTGCTTCAAAACATGCGCAGAAGTGATTCAGCACATCTGGAAGGGAGACCTCACCAGTCCAGGAAGGTGGCGATGCGCTGCAGTTAATGGTCTGGATGTCCTGCCATGTGCAGCGCATGTCCAAGTGTCCTGGAAGTGGCTGTTGATTACTACAATGGTCACGTGATCAGAATAGCCAAGGTGGGGGCAGGGCTCAGCAAGGTTCATGCCAGCAATGTTTGTGTAAACAGTCCGGCACGTTCGTCCTCTTCTGAAAATCGATTGTTTGATGGGAAGAACTGGCCTGAAATAATTAAAATCTGCTGCAACAAGAACCAGCTGGAGATTTTAATCACGCAAATGTCATTGTCTTGTTTAACATACAGCAGAAAAAGATTTCAGTATACTCCAAATATGACTGACATGACAGATGTTTTCTGCATCTTGTCACACGCAGCAGGTCACGTGACGTTTGCAGGCACCAGAATCGACGCACGTAACATATATAAACAGGAAATAAGGTTTTCTCTGCCCCAGACATACTCTTATGTCGGCCCGTTCCACTCATCTCATCCCAACCGTGAGTACTCTGGCTCTTCTGAGCCTCCACCTAATTGTCCGTGTGCGTGAGAGAACGCGTGGCTTACCGGCTCCACCATGCCACATTCGGGTTTACTTGCAGTCATTGCTGTCTCCTCTGTGACACATCTTTGAAACTGTATGCGCTGGCCATGTAGTATTGAACCAACAACATAAAAGAGTTTAATACCAAAACTGGATTTCAGATTTGTTCTCAGGTTTTGTTCTTAACTTGCTTAAGAGATGTGAGGCCAAATAACGAATAACACATACTCAGGCTTTATAGCCTTTTACATCTCCAGGGCTGGGGAGGATCAGTGACACCTGTGGCCTGCCCTCTTTACGCGCTGTCAGAGCGGTTGCTGTTGCTGCGCAACAAGATCATTACACCCGTAGCATATTTTGATGTAATTTCACCGCACAAATATAAATATCTAATAAATATTAATAATAATAGTACTGTACAAATAAACCTTTATAATACTTAATGGAGGTTCATGCCAGTTGTCTTGTTTATGTATGTGTCATATTGCCGGTGATGGATGTGTGAATGCTAGCCTTGCCAAAGGCTTACCTTACAGTTTTTAATAAAGGTCTTATAAAATGGCTTTATCTGCTGCTTTTCTTATATGAACTAAGACATCAGTTTTTGCAGAGGTAAAAACGTATGTAGTCTCAACTTGTCTATCACACTGAACACACCCTATCAGAGCACAGCTGGTAATGCCGAGATGAAAAACTGAAGTACTGCTAATTGATTGAGCAGCTGGTCCACTGGCCTTGATTACACTCAATGACCACTTTCATGGATGACCAATTTCTGTACCCTCCAGCAACCTGGGCAAGAAGCTTGCTCTCTGATCAACGGCTGCAGGCAATTTGTTAAATGAACACACTTTAAAAGGCTGCAGTATCTTCCTAAGATACATCATGTCTACAGGATAGGTGGTAATTAACTCTTACAAGTTGCAGTTAAAAGCCAGTGATAAGGAACCTTTCTTATTTCTTCTTGAAAAAGTAACATTTAGTGATTTAGATACATCAGTGTGAATGCAATTCATTTTGTAAGTAACAATGTACTTAATTTTGTAAAACCCCAACATTCACAAGAGCACCCAAGAATAGTGAAAAAAATGTGAATTTGTGATATGATAAACAAAAAGTGCCTCAAAAAGTGAACAGTGTCCCAATACTTTTGTCCATTGAGATGCACTGTGAATTAAATCTATCTTTAGAGTGGACTAAACTATTGGGCCAAAGTGCCAGGGAGAGAGAAATCACACACTCACAAACACACACACACAGAAACACACACACACACAGCATTTTGATAGCAACCTTTCGCATATCCATGCAAATAATTGTTGTGGTTTGGTTGTTTAGGACTATATTTATTCAGGAATAAAATATATTCAGGTAAGTTCAGGACAACACACCGAAGATGAAAACTTTTACCAGCTTTACAATTTCATTTTCATTTTATTTGCACTTTTGTGAGAATTTTGTGTGTACTAACATGTTTGGTTGGCAAAATAAATGTCGCTAATTCAAACCTACGACATTCACAGGGGTGATGTAAAGCAAGAGCACCCACGAATAGTGAAAAAATGTGAATTTGTGATGTGATAAAATAAAGTGCCTAAAAATAGTGCCTAAAAAGCATAAACCCTAAATATGGCACCAAATATGTTCCCAAAACATAATTTTAAACTAAGCTTAATACACTGAACTGCTGTTTCCCATAGTGCTAGAATGTAAATTACCAATGTTGTCCCACGAGGGAAATTCTGGACTACATCTACCAGAGATGCCTCACAGGGCAGCTGCAAGTAGAAATAAATAAGGTTCTCGGATTGGCTACTTTCAAACCTCCCGCCTGTGAATACAGTGATATTTCACCATCCCAAGACGTGCTTTCTACCAATACCAAAAAAAAGTATAGAGCTTTCTTCATGGGAATGTTGCTGAATTTATGTAATATTTATATTACAAACAAATATTTATTTGGTTTTAAGAAAAATCCTTGAATCGCTGA
>JBBPDB010038908.1:0-11480 GCA_037974465.1 Brachypetersius altus | reverse complement strand
TGCTTAGCAACGACAGACGCTTCCGCTTGTGTCCACATTAAAGGAAATAATTATGCCCTATATTGTCGTTATATAATCGCGTGGAATGTTTTTAATGGGCAAAAATACTTAAATAAATGAAAAGTTTAATTGGTCTCGTCTCGTCTTTTTTTGCTGATCCGAAAACGCCAAGATTCCAATGAGATTAACGGCGTTAAAAAAATGTATCTATGCCCACCTCTAATATATATATATATACCTCATTTTACCCCCAGTAATTAAACCAGCTGTTTTTGTATCTGCACCATCTGCAGATCCAGTGCTAAATCGCAGTAACTCCAAACATGGCTCGGCTGATGGAATGCCTCTGGGTAAGAGGAAAGTTTTTTTTTTCACAGTTATTGTCCTTTAAAGTGTAAACTGTCCATTTGTCACACATGAACACACCTCAGCACAGTGTGAACAGCGTGAAATTGTTCTCTACATTTAACCCATTCACCAAGTGAAGCAGTGGGCAGCCAGTGACGTGATGCCTGGGGAGCCAGGCTACCAGCTTTAAGGCTGGCAATATAAGGGTGGCTAACTGAACAAACTGGCTTAACCAGTGATGAAAACAGGCATTACCATCAGAGAAAATAAGTTTTTCTTCTGTTAGTGGTCACATTTGTGCACTTTGTGCATAAAATCAACTCAAAGAAGCCCAAAGCAGGGCAGTTCTAAAATATTTGCTACTTCAACGGGCCAGAAGTCTGGTGTCAAGAAAAAGGGCACATTTATACATAGATATAAATATTAGTGCTGAATTAGGAACACTGATTTTGCTTACTGATTGACACATACTGCTGAACTCCAGAAGAGGCTGAGAACAGTCAAACGTGAACTATATGGGAAAATTGCTGGCGTGTTGTGAAGTTCAGAAAGGGGTCCCTGAGTAGAGCAAGTGTACAGCGCCATCTAGTGTATGCTTAGAGAAACTTGCATCGCTCCTTTTTGTGACTTTTTTGTTTCGCACATCATGATTCAAAAATAATGCTGAAAGATTCTTGGGTGAAAGGCGAAGCAGCAACAACATAGTCAGAAAGATATTTTTGGACAGGCTTCTGAAAAAGTCTTTCCCGACATCAACACAGCTAACACTGCCTCATCCAGCATGTAACTTTTGGCCAATAAAGACACCATAACTCAAATTGGACAGTTGAGATATAACACGCAGCACAGTAAGCTTAAACACATGCACCTAACCACCCTAATCTGAAGCATACTCGCATGGCTGGTATGAAAAATGCTTATGAACCATGTACGTCTCACCTTTACATTTATGGCACTTAGCAGACACTTTTATCCACAGCGACCACTTTTAATTACCAAACTACAGGGGATATTCTCCCTGGAGCAGCTTAGGGTTACCGGTCTTGCTCAGGGACCCAGTGATGGTATGCTGAAGGTAGGATTCGAACCCCTGACCACTGAGCTGCCTCCACCTTGAATCAATGCCTTAAGGTTGGCATGAAGAAGACTTCATAACGCAGCCCACTTCAGCTGTACGAGTACAAGAGACAAGTACATTTTGGAGCTTCTCTGATCCAGACTTCTAGCCATCACAGTTTAGCTAGTCAAAGTCATCCACACCCAACTAATCCAACCACGTTTTAACGGAGCTTGCTTTGGGAACTGGGACACAGTCATGCTGGGATAGGAAAGGGCCTTGACTAGGTTGGACTAAACACCTTGTCCAGTGAATCAAAGGAAACTTCTGACTTGCTGGAACTGCCCCAGACAGCTGTGTGTAGTGAAATAGAAGCATCTAGGACTAACAATGAGAAGCAATAGAACACAGAACAAGGCCACCAAGTGCTAAAGCATAACAGAAAAACTGCACAAGTGTGTCAAGAGTTTCATGAAATGGGTTGCCATTGTTGAACAGCTGCACAAGAGTAAGATGATGGTGTGTAATGCCATGCATCAGCTTGAGTGGTGCAAAGCATGCCTCTACTGGGCCTGGGAGCTGCAGAAATGTGTTTCTAGCATGAATCACACCCCATTACCTGGTAGTCTGATGGATGCGGCTGGGTTTTGGTGGATGTCTGGAGGCCTCCCAATGGTCTGGGGCTGTTTTTCAGAAATAGGCCCCTTAGTTTCAGTGAAAGGTAATGTCACAGCAAAGACATTTTTGACAAGTATTGAACAGCATTGCCTTAGTTTTAAAGGAATAACAATACATCAAAATAAGAGAAATGATGCAGTGTTTACTTAACTTAAATAATTCAGTAATTCAAAGAAAACAAACTCACTTAAAAAAAAAAAAAGCCACTAATTACATTTGACATACTTCTAGTAGTGTTTCACCATCCAAAAGGTCACATTGCAAGAGGAGAGTGTTGATTACAGCAGAGGTTTTTTAATTCTTTTCCTCATTAAATAATATTTGATTCAGGTGATCACTAATCAGTACCTCATAAAGCAGAATGAGAGATGCTCATTGCAGTGGTCTCTTATTTTTTTCCAGAGCTGTATTTACACACACTATCAAAGGTTTTGGAGATGTTTGTTACTCACTTAATGTTTAGTATTAGTATTCTTTAACAATAAGTACAATAACACTATGTTCACCTTTATTGACCAGGATATGTATTTTCTTTTGCTCATCTCTAAGGACCTATAAAAAGTCACCTTGAATTAATTAGAATAACATTGTGGATCACAAGACAACTTGTAGATATTTAATGAGCTATTAAGTGACTGCCAATGGGATGAGACAGTTGACGAGTGCATTTAAAGTTAAAGGACAGTATAGAATTTGACTCATCACCACACAACCAGTTAATAGTATGTCTGTTACATTTCTTTTCCATGTCGTAAAGAAAACTTGTTTAATTTGAAATGTTTTAGTTGCTCACTCAACAACTTACCGATACCGAAGTTCATGAAATGAATGGGTAGGTAGTAAAAAACTGTCACATACAGTGTTTATTATATCTACACCATCAGCCCTTGATGTTCAAAATGGGTCGCATTACATGATATAATGACTGTTGGACAGCAAACATTTTTGTTCACCAAATCACCCAATGAAACTCCTCTGATTTAGTCAGAATGTAAACTGCACATACAGAATTGAATGATTTATTAAAAGTTCATTTGCATATTGTTGCCATTTTGGTATCACAATATTGCCAATATATTGAAAGGGATCAACAGATATATCATGCAGCTCTAATTCATTCTTAATTTTCATCACATTAAAATGAATGTCATGATTCAAGACCATTTAGAAATTGCCATCCTCCCCACACAACAGTCCACAACTGTAAATCTTTTCCCTTCATTTTTTATTCTTCTTTTGATGCCATAATATCTTACAGATTGAAAAACATAATGCTAAAAATGTTTTTAGGTATAAGTGGTAATGCTGACTGCATTTCAGTGGAGTTTTCGTATTACACTGATCAGACATACATCCATATGCATGTGCTATGTAACCCCAATAATGCCATGATATATTCAAGGTGGAGCTGCTGTAATAAAAACAATACTAGTTCATTTACAAAAAAACAGACAGATTTGAATGAGAGATTCATCATTGTCCTCCCCGAGTCCGTTATGTGCTGATAAAGAAGATTGGAACAGGGTCAAAAAAAAAAAAAGCAGAATAATACATAAGAAAAAAAATTGCTACATGCACCCTTCACCAAAAACATACAAAGTATTAGGTTTTCATCTCTTGTTCTTTAAAATGAGATGAACGACAGAATCATGTTAGTATTTCTATAAAAAAATGATAATCAAGACATGTGGTGAGAGAAAAAGAGAGAGAGAGTGAGGCACTGTGGCACTCCCTCTAGCTTATGATTTTCAGAAAAAGAAAAAAAAAAAGACGAAAAAAATAATACAGGAAAAAAATATGAAGATATAATCTCTCTTAAGTGCGATTGATCTCTTTCTCAAAAATGGTCTGTCTGTTTCCAAGGTTAAGTTGTTTAAGACCCTTGACTGTTGAGTTAATTTCCACAGCACTTGCCGGTGGAGCTCTGGGGAGCAGAGTCTTGAAGATCCACACCGGTCCGGCCACGCCCACTCGCCCCTCCACCACCCTGAGGCTCGTTCTTCGGCAGCTTCTTAGCTACAAGGAAAGAAAAGTACAGTTAGCGTTCACCTGCTGCAGAAGTCAAGACACTTCAATCTGTGGCACTGAAAACTTAAATCTGTCGCTAACAGAAAAACACATCATGAAAAAGCATCAAAATAATCTGGCTACATCTGTCTTGCAGACATTAGCACAGGGGTGTCCAACACCAGTCTTGGAAGACCAGCGTCCAGCACAGTATAATGGTGGCTCTCCTCAAACACATTCACTAAACCTGAACATTATCTGAGGAGGTGAACCAGGTGTTTCTGAGCAGAGAAAACACAAAGGAGTGTTGGACCACGGCCCTCCAGGATTGGAGCTCGACATCAACTTACTTCCTGCATTAGCAGTATAAACCTCCAATATCCTAAAGTATGTAAAAGACAGGATTGTGACAGGGTAACAAGAAACTTTGAGCGATTTAACAGTTAGCTGAAGTAAATCTTTTAGAGCAATATCAAAATGCAAATATAGTGTGGGTGAAGTGTCCATTTTTATCCTGCGTGAACACACAGCATGAAATCTTCTCTGCATTTAACACATTCGCCAAATGAAGCAGTGGGCAACCAGAACACAGTGCCCAGTGAGCAGTATGTGGGGTGCCTTGCTCAAGTGTACCTTAGTAGTGCCACCAGCAGGATTCGAACCCATGACCTTCATACCACTTGGCCACAAGCTGCCTGAATTGCTTATCATGCCAGTTAAAATAACTTCCCTAGCTGTAGGTGCAAGCACTACCTCCTGTAGTAGGCCAACAGCTCCGTGCGTCATAGCACAGGTCTCATTTCAGCAAATGCTTCACTCACACATTTAGATCAAGATCAAATTGAGTGACTGGTGGTGGTGTATGTTGAGCTAAGCTAATGCTTTCCTAAATATCAACTGAACGTTTATTAAATTAAGGAATTAAGTTAATTTAGGTTCACTTGCTAATAATGTTAAGTGGGAATTCATTTTTTTTAAATGTTTTGCTCTGTTCAATCTCATCTGTTCAATATGCTTTTATGTCATTATTTGTAGTTTTTAGTATACAAACATTTGGTCTCATAGAAACTCGTAAATGCCTCCTATATAATTATTAAAATGGAGAAGATTTTATGTGGGTATGCTGATTAAGGAGTGCATATTTTTTTTTACCAATGGCCATGAAGATCTCGTTGACATTCATGGCGGTTTTGGCGGAGGTTTCCATGAACAGCAGACTGTTGTCATCAGCATATGCTTGAGCTTCCTGTAGATGTTAAAAAGATCAAATAAAGAAGAGACAAAATCAAATAGTCCTAATAGGGGTATAAAATGTAGCAGTTTAAATTTAAGCAGCTTGAAAATTAAATAGTATACACATTCTCCTCTCCATCAGTCTCATGATTAACCACAAGGAGGTGCTACTAGCCAACAAGAAACAGCCATGACCCCAAGCTGAATAATATAAACATGTTGGCAATGACAACTGAATACTGAAAGCGAAAGTTTATCACCAATAGATGTTGGGTTACACAACATTCTAATGGTCTTTGGCAATGGAGCACATCTGTGTTTCAAATTATCTGAAGGTGTCTGTGCTGACCAGCACTGAAGTGTAATGGAAACAAACAATTTTCAATACTATTATTCCTTTATATTGTCTTAATTTGTTTTAGGTGCCTGGTAGCAGTTTTTGATTTTGATTCCTTTTTTCTCTTTCAAAAAATGTCATTTTTAACAATTTTGGACTGAAATCTTTTGGCAACTCCACACTATAAAAACACACTAAAATCATGGTGTGTTATTTTGTCTACATCCCACAGCCATAAACTGATTCGCCAGTCACTGTATCAAATTAAGTTGACCTGGTGAATGGTGAAATGTGAATATTCGTGATGCATAAGTAATTTTCAAAATTGAAATTGTAATTAAATTAAATATTGAGGTCAGAGATTTACACATACACACCTGGAAGTCAACTGCTCTTTTGTTGGCCAGGTCAGCTTTGTTCCCAGACAGTGCAATGACGATATTTGGACTGGCCTGTCGCTGAAGCTCTTTCACCCAGTTCTTAGCTCGTGTGAATGTGTCCTAAACACGTAGCAACAGAAAACCATTTCATTATTACATTATTTATTATACCCAGACAACTAACAATCATTAGATTAACTTTTCTATCAAGCACTTCTCCATTAATAGGTCTTTGAAAACAATTACAAAATAACAGAAGTTACAACGAAGGCGATCATTAGCTGAGAATTTCCTAAAATTACAAATTCACAACAAGAAAAAAATAGAACAGAACAAGTGTCCTGTACAAGGCTTATTCAGAAGGTAAAAGCCGATCTTGAGTGTATGGTGTGTATTCTCTTACTGCAGGAGTACACACTTGTCCTGGAGGGCCAGGGTCCAGTACAGTTTGGGAGTTCCCCCCACCAATACAAACCCACTTCACCTCAGCTCATAAATATAGAGTCTGTGTTCTTTTACAGCAAAATTCAACAGAATTTCTGCTTAATTAATATAGTTAATATGTAAATAGTCATTCAGAGTGGTTTGATGTGCCATGCTACATTCAGACAGAATTGGTCACAGAGGTGGTGACAGGAACCAGGGCTCCAAAGCATCAAAATATTTACAGATGTTAATTGACTGCTGAAATCTTGTTTTTCTACTAGCTTTGAGGAAAAGCTGTCAACCTGACACATTAAAAAATGATTTAATGTAAAATTGATTTAGGATAAATCAATACCAGATTCACACTATTTTACAGTCACTATCATTTCATGTAAAACACAAAAAACGTATTGGTCCACTGGTTCTTTTAGATAGTAAATAAAATGGCAATATGCACACTGTGACCTTTTGTTCCCATCACCACCACTGTAAAGAAACCAGTGAGTAAGTCTACATCAAACCATGCTGAATACCAATATGCATTTTTAAAAATAGTAAGTGAGACACTATCAAAAGTGTGCGTATTTTCCAATTATAGTGATGTTGAGAGTGTATTGTCTTACTGCATTAGTAATGTCGGAAACCATAATGGCAGCCTGAGCTGCCTGACCAGTAAGATGCATGTGTAGACATTTTGTTGCAATAAAACATAAAGCAAAGATTGTTTGTGGCACTGGCCTACCACTGTCCATCGGTTTCAAAATGTATATCGAGTCTTAAAAAACCCTGCTACTTTTTAAACACGTGACGCAACTCCTGTTTAGAAGGTATCTGAATGTCCCCTAAATCTGTTAGAAAACTCCTGGAACAGTTTCAATTACAGTGATGTTGTGAGTGTATTCTCTTACTGCATTAGTAATGTCGTAGACTATAATGGCAGCCTGAGCTCCTCTGTAGTACATTGGGGCCAAACTGTGGTATCGCTCCTGTCCAGCAGTATCCCAGATCTCAAACTTTACTGTCGTATCATCCAAGCATACTGTCTGTGTGAGGAATGCAGCTAAGATTGGGAAGAAAAAACAGAGACCTAATTTTAGTGTGCATTTTAATTACTGTTTTTAAACTGTATAAAAAATACGCCTGAACATTTTGTTCCTGGCACTTTCCAATTACATGTTGACAGTGTCCACCTTTAAACAACTTGGCTCAACTCTTTTGATGCATTTTTATCATTCCACTTAACTTGTTTAACAGAAAAACATGGCTGTGATGTTTTTTTCTTAGTCTAGGCTAACAATAGGGGTCTTAGTGTGATTTGCACAAAACAGCACCTTTTGTTGTATACGTACACTAAAAATATTTTCAACTTTTAATAAAGTTTATTCAAAAGTATGCAAAAGGAATGACAATACTTGACATAAACCACATGCATTTCCCTTTGCTAGTATGATTTACTTCTTCTGACAGTAAATAAGGAAGCAAAATGTAAAACTTGCAACACTGACATCACTTTCTGTTTAAAGTGCAACATTAAAAAAATTAAATTACCACCAGAGATCCCTGCAACAAAGCTAGAAGAAACGGTGCACTGTAAAGGGGAATTCAAACAACACATCTCAAACACTCAGGCACTTTTTTTTGTTTATGGAGGAACATAAACTGCTGCTGAAAAGGACTCCTTCAGCCTGAGCAACAGGCTTTGTTTTCATCTGTTTAAGTGGAGAATCTCTCAAAATCTCTGCAAATAAGTGCTACAGTGTCATTCATAGCTGGCCTACCGCTCATCCATGGAGGAAAAGCTAGTTACGTTGTTTTTAAAACACACTGAGTTGTACAACATTTGGCTCAAAGGTATGAAAAGTAGATATCTAAAATGTTTATAATTATATAATTATTTATAATTAATTATTATAAAGGCCTGGGTATGCTGACAGCTCATAGTGATGGTTTAAAAAAAAAAAAAAAAACCCAAAACACAAATAAGTGCTGCTGCGACTTCCAGGTATCATGCCTGTACAAAATACACCTTTGCAGTTTCAGACTTTCAGACATCAAACAAAACTGCTTCAGATCTCAGGAAAAACACAGTCACATTCAGCACAATGTGGCTATAGACTCACACATCAGGTGAATGGCCTTGGTTAAGCTTGTGTGACAGTGGCAATTCCAAGGTACTCAGCTAGTTTAATTAGGCTTGTGGTCAAATGAACGTGTTTGTGTTCTAATATGTGTTTGTGTTCTTTTATTTGACAAAGATAAAGCTTAAACTCGCACGCTCTCACCATTGCACAATAACCAGTAAGATGCCTGTGCAGACATTTTGTTACAATAAAACATAAAGCAAAGATTGTTTGTGGCCCTGGCCTACTACTGCACATTGGTTTTGAAATGTATATCAAGTCTTAAAAACGCTTCTTTATAAACATGAGGTATCTGAATGTCCCCTAAATCTGTAAGAAAATTGGAATAGATTTTTCTACACACAAAATATACAAAAACAATTTACAAAACAAATATGTAACTACTAAGAACAATTCTAATAGTCATACATGCTTGCAGTTTACAACATTTTACTGTTCGACAAGATGCAAGGGTCTGACAACGGTCATCTTACTTACAGCATTTTCATAAGCTATCTTTAGAGCTGTCTATGACTGTTTGCTTTGTACCTGACTGTGTGGCAGAGCAAGTTGGTTGCCCTACATGTAGGAGTGTTTGATCACTGGCTCAGGAAAGCATACCACTGCTCTTGGGAACAGCTGGGAAAAGTCAAACATAATTCTAGCTCCATACCTGCATAATATACTTTAATGCTAATTCATTATTGCTGCCTCTGTCTGTGTGTTTAGAGCAGGAACTCATACCGCAATAACATTAATAACGTGATTAACTGTGCTGGACATCACCCACCTCCAATAGTGCTCTCCTGGTACTCGTGGAACTGGCCTTTGACGAAGCGCAGGACCAAGCTGGACTTACCCACTGCCGATTCTCCTAGTAGAACCAACTTAAACTGACAGATTTTGTTCCCTGCGGCCGGCCCGTTGGGTCGACCCGCCATAGTGCCAAATGGATTCTCTGCTGGGGTGAGGCACTCAAACCTGGGCCAAAGGCCACAGGGACAGAGAGAAAGGGCAAAAGATTGGAGGTCCTGGGTTACAAATGCTCAGGTTAATCCGTCCAACCCTGAGGCAGGCCTGATGTCCTTAAATAATGGGAAGGAAAAAGGCAAAAATGACAGTCAATGACAGTAAATACTGATGAAAGCAAAACCAGACATGTACTTATACAGACTATGACCAGTTTATAAACTAACTAATAACAAATGCATTATGTATACAAAATAATACAATTTAGATCGCCGTTACAGAACCACTTGTGATGGTTATGTTGGCAAAGAAACAGTTAAAGCCTTGATTGTCTACAGATAAACTTGTGTAACTGGGTCACATGCACACATCACATACATTATATGGACAAAAGTACTGGGACACCTGACAGTTACACCCACACAGACTTTGAGGACACTGCAAATAGATAGACCTCAATATTGAGTTGGTCCCCATTTTGCAGCACTTTTCTTGGAAGGCTCTCCACAAGATTTTGGAGTTTCTTTGGGAATTTGTGTCCATTCATTCTGTAAAGCATTTATGAGGTAAAGCATTTCTGTAATGCATTTATCAGGCACTGATGTCGGACGAGAACACCTGGCTCACAGTCGCTATTCCAGTTCATCCCAAAGGTGTTGAATGAGGTTAAGGTCAATGCTCTGTGTGTGCCAGTCAAGTTTTTCCATACCGAACTTATCCAAACATGTCTTTACAAAGCTTGCTTTGTGCATTAGGGAACAGTCATGATGGAACAGAAAAAGGTTCTTCCCCAAACTGTGTCCACAAAGATGGAAGCATGGCTTTGTCCAAAATGTCTTGGTTTGCTGAAGCATTAAGATTCCTCTTGACTGAAAGTAAAGGGCCTAGCCAAAAGCCTGTAAAAAATGTGTCACTTTTGTCCATATAGTGTACTTTCCGGGGTGCAGTCCGTGGTGATATGAGGAAGGGAACTCTAAAGTTCACTGATAAAGCAATGGGAATTCACACGAAATCATTTTATCCATATAGTGTAGAAGAACAACAGCAACAGCAACACACAAATCAGTACAGTGACATGGCCCTTCTGAGGTCCATGAATCATTGAGGAACTAAAGACGTGCTACGCAAGTAACCTCCGAGATGAAAAACGAAACTATGAAGCGTAGAGACAGAAGCACAATCTGTAACTCCATAAAAAATCTAATGCATGAGAGAACTTCCCTAAAACGACTCAAAATCTATAGTAGACTGAGCTCAAATACCAAAAGCTAAAAACAGCTGACCGAGCTAACTTGTCCTTAAACTGAAACCTGTTCTTAAAGTAGAACAATTATACATTTTACACAGGCCATGTTATCTGTATCTATAATGTGAACAAGAACCAAAAAGTTCTTTTCTAAAATAAAATCATTCTATTAACTCGCCTGGAGCCTGCGTTATTTAGCTAATTAGCTTAGCCTAGCTTAGTCTAGCGAAGCTGTTTGGTTCCTTCTTCCACAACCTGCTCCACATAATGTTTATATTTACCGCTGAAAGTATCAACTTCAGCGTGTATTCTAGGTCTGAAAGTTATTTTAGTTGAAATATTGTGAGTTTATGGCGTGTCACTCCTAGCCACTGTTAGCATGCTAAGCCAACGTTCGGGGAAGGCGCGAGCCGGTTTAACCGGAATATCAGTTATGAAAGACCCCTTCACCTCACCTCGGAGGTCTTAAGGACCCGTGTTCTGTCTGAGCAGCGGCAGGTCCGATGTCTTCGTTCTCCTCCACTTTCTCCTTCCCCGTCAAAACATGACGGATTACAGTGTTTAACTGTGGCCTTCACTCCGCCACATCCGGACAGAGAGACTCTGAGAGAGTGAGGGAGAGAGACAATGTGAGATGTGTGTGTGAGAGAGAGAGAGACAATGTGTGTGTGTGAGAGAG
>JBBPDB010038890.1:0-11481 GCA_037974465.1 Brachypetersius altus | reverse complement strand
TGTCTGACTGACACTGATCATTATATCTGTGCCACAGTGTGGCCTGTCTGACTTCACACTGAAAATATTGAAACAGTCCTTGATTGGTGCTGCGCTTTAATAAAAACTTTTGCGAATCTAATATTACTCAGAATTCAAAGAGTTGACGTGGCTAAAAAAAACTGAAAGCTAGAAAAAAACTAGAAAATTGTGCTGTGGTTTCCTATGATGCCAAAAAAATAATTGTCTACAGCCTCAGTTCCAGTCTAACAAACCAGCACTTTATTCCACTAAGAATATCTGTACAGAGACAAGGACTGTGTTTCCAACACAGGACCCCTTAGCCACCCTTAGCTGTTTTTATTAAAATACTGAAACAAAATACTGAAAAAATACTGAAACAAAAAATTATTTTTTTATACCCCAGAAGCTATTTTCTTCTTAATTTTGGGTGTCTTCGAGTGTTATTCCTCAAAAATAACCTATTGACCTAATAGCCTGATAACATTTAGCTAACTGTAGTTAGCATCCAAGAATGGTGAAAAAATGCTAATTTGTGATGTGGTTGAAAAATTCCAAAAATGTGTAAACGGCAAATCTGCTCCCAGAACACTTTAATTTTATGTTAAACTCAGATTACTACATTCCCCTTAAAGAGAATGTAAGGGAAAACCCGTATCCATACTGTACAGTTTACACTGAACCGCTGTCTCCCGCAGTGCTAGAATGTAAATAGCGATGTTCCCCCTGCATAGACTGGACTGGAATTCATGCAGTGCCTTTTGTTCGGTATAAGCAGGTAAATACAGTAATAAATTAATTTAATTTACTGTAATAAAAATACAGTAAAATGCGCTTCAGGAGGAGTCGTGTTGTAGTGACCCGCTGGTTAGAGTAGACTGGACAGCGACTCGCTCATCGGCCACGCCCACATTTGTTCATCGACCACACCCACATTCGCTCATTGACCACACCTACACTCGCACCATGCATGCATTCACTCAAACCTTTTCTGGAGCTCAGGTTCACTGCCAGAAGTCTCAGCAGCTGCAGGACGTTTGGGCAGATCTTAGGGCTTCAAGAACAATAAAACGATGAACAGGAGGGCAACAGCCAATACACAGTGCAAAAACATTTCTAGAGTTATATTTTATATAGGAACTTTAAAATTTTAACATTTCTGTTACAAAATTAATAAATTATATTTTTCTTAATAATTTTGCACTAAAATGCATTTAAAAAATTATCATTTTGGCACGTAAAAAGCTTTTACTGTTCTGGGAATTATTACAGTCATTTTCTACGCGTGTGTCCAAACTGGACTTGATTCAGGTAATTATAAATTCCATGCATTTATTCACGCTTATCATACACCATTATACAGTAATTGTTGTTTAATTGCCAGGATAAGACTCTGCACTGTGGAGGTTCTGCACTGTGGAGATTCTGCACTGTGGAGAACTTGTTTGTTTTGTACCCTCTAGAGAATATTAACTTTTTTAGCAAAGTTATAAGCATTAAACCGGCTTCACAAATACAAAGTAAAACCTGAGGAGGTTCAATACCTCACATGAAACAGAGTGCAGATTCTCTGTGGAAGGTAAACAAAGTGAGGTGCCAGTAGGGCTGGGCGATTTGGCCTAAAATCAAAATCTCTATTAATTGAACATTTTAACTCGATTACGATTAATGAATGATTATTTTATTTATTTTTTATTTGTTTGCCCTCATAGTTCACTGACAAGTTGCTCAGTTGTCTCAGTGTTTAAACTCTCCATGATCAACATGTCGGCGGAATAACGTAACATAACGTGGGGTCACGTGACTCCACACACGGTAGTGTTTTTAAAGGGAAAGTAACTGAAATAATCAACCTGGAAAAATTTTATTGATTATAGGTTCTGAATGTCGATTTCGATTACTTTTCGATTAATCGCCAAACCCTAGGTGCTAGTAAGATAATCAGATGCAGTGTGAAACACTGAGGATTGTCCTGGAAGAGGAATTAGTCCTCTTGGTTACACTTGGACTTTCCCGGCTCTGCCTCAGGGTGAGACAGTGCAGGAGACTATCGTACTGAAAGTGTATATCCTACAAATTATTCCAGTAGCTGTTGCTGGTGTCAGTGTCTCCTGGTCGTATTAGTTCGTCCTGTAACTTATATTTTGACGTGTTTGTGTTGCAGATATGCTGCATGATGTAAACTGCATACTGAAGACTGAGTTGTTAAACAGACTCACAGCTGTGCAGCTCTACACACCTTCAAATAATCTATACTGAGAGGAAGAGAAAGCAGGAACCAGGAGCTCTTACTGTAGTAAATGTATCATTCAGCCTTTTACACCTTATCTCTTTACAATACAGCTCTGTACTGCACTTTCCAGTTTTTCCCAGCCTATCGACACGCTTGATTCAATTTATGTAGAAATTAACACAATTTTCATGGGCTGAAGTGAACGTGTTATAACAGGAAAAACACAAAAATGTACATGGAACTCTGGAAGAGGGCCGAGTGGCTGCAGTTCTGGACAGTAATCAGTCATACTGATCCCTTCCCTGATTCTCACACACTAACTAAATCTCATAATCACTCTTGAATATTCTATTGCCTGGAACGTTTGCTTTCCTATCAGAATCCCTGAATGGAGCGCCCCCCTTTAATCTGCCTTTCTTTTGTTAATTTCTCAGAGTGGTTCTCTCAGATCTTTAACAAATGTTTCATCAGAGTTTTGAGATTGGTTAAATGATAGTGGTGATTGTTTTTGTAAGTGACTCTGATTTCTGATCAGTTTACTGGCAGAGAGTGTTTCCAGGGAAAAGAAGAGTGGACTCCCACTTTACCATCTGTTCCATCTATACTGTTTAAACACAGAGACGCTCGCTAATGCTCCTTCCCTGCTGCTGCATAGTGGCAAGCAATACGCGTACACCCACCCATGCACCTACCCACACATACACATACACACACAAGCACACTTTGCACTGAACACAGTTATCTCCACACCAATCTGCACCCACTCATCGTATGCTTGCACAGAACTCTTTTGCTACTCTGCTATTTAAAGCAAGAACCTTGTTCCAGCAATTAAAGAAGTGAAGAGTTGTTCTTGATCTGACCTACCCTTTCCTCCCATAAGGGTCTCTCATAAGGGAGGGATCGTGTTGCTATGGAAACTGATAAGTACACGCCAGACTCCAGATTTATTGGTTTAATTGCAATTAAACAAATTCTTCAGAACTACAGACCTCAGCCACACTCTTTAACAGCGGCCACCCAGTCTTTGGTGTCGGGTCTTAAACAGTGTGTGAAAGTACTCTTAGTATCTTTGTTTTAGTTGTGTTTCTCATTGTGGGAGTTTAGACACACTGTCTCTTCCCAGTGGGAAATAGAGAAGTGGGCTTTTTGTGGTGTGCCTTGTTGCGTTTAATTTGATTGCTTTTACCGGTTTTATTTGAAGCACGTGTCAGAAGTTGTAGTTGAGTACCAGAGTGGCCTGTTTTTAACCAGGAGCAAATACACACCAGGTAATCAGGGAAAGAAAAGATGTGCTGGAACTTCCAACTGTAAAAATGAAAATGCACCAAATTAAGTAACACTTTGAGTACCAAACTATACTGTACAAGCTAAAGGCTCGTCTGGAAGCTGGAATCTCTGTGAGATCCTGAGACTCCTAAGCAGTCTCCTAGCGATAACACTGTGAGGTGAGGCCCAGAGAGGGCCAAAGTCTCCATCACCGTCGCAGATTTATAAGGCCTCGTCCACACGGACATTTGACTCATAAACACGCATTTTTGTTACGTTTTGTATCTGCGCTTGATTGACTTTAGTGAGGCGTTGATTTGTAGTTCTAAACTGAAAAAATGGGTCCCTTTTCTTTGTTAAAACTTACAATCTACGTTTTTGTTTGATTCGGCGCCACAGGCAGGAGAGGAACAAACATCATGGCTGATGTCGGGTCAAAGGGACGTTTTTGCGCTTTTTGAAGACGTGAAGATTTCTGCAGAAGTTCTTTAACTGCGCTCTCATGTCAGGATCTGCTTTTGATTCTGCTGCAACTGGTACAAGAGCACAAACACGCCACTCAACTAATATCTGTCACAGTTCCCAGAACACTTGAATCATGGGACATATTTGGTCCTCCAGGACGTCAACCGAACACTATGTAAACGCAACAGCTGCATTTTCTTTGCGTTTGTCAGGATTTCGGCAGAAATTGACACCCCCCGAATGTCCGTGTGGACGAGGCCTAACTGGGGTTAGGGACAGTCATCATCCAAGCTGTTTTGGCTCCACTGTGTTAGCAGAAGGAATCAAAGCTGCCCTGGAAAACTAGAAGGTTATGTGACAAACAGATCAAAGAGCAAACAGCATAGACCTTAGCACGGATTCAACCTGTGTTGAGCATATGAAGATCATGCGATCATCAATCCTGCAGGAAATAACAGCCTGAATATGTTTCTTTAAGACCAATGGCAGACCGAGGAAAAGGAGTCCAGCATTAGTTTGGCTGAAGGATACATGAGAGTGCAGGGTTTTGGGTCAGATACAGATGCGGTCATGGTTGAACTGTGTCTAGGGGCTGGTACAAAAACACCCTTTCCACTGTCTTTCTGACATATTCTGTTCTATTCGTGCCATTAAGATTTGAAAATGTAAGTCTGCACCAGCTCCTGCCTTGAGTTCCTGGGAGGAAAGGATTGGGAACAGGTATTCAAAATAGAGGAGTGAATTAACTGTATGTGTTACACTTTGAAAAGGCTATTATAAATAGTTACTTTTAAAATATTTTTAGAAAACAGCATGTCTTGTGGCATGATCAGACCGAGCTGCATTTTTGTGATTGATAAGCTCAGCATCAGTGTTTTATCTGCTATGTGGGGTGGTGGTGGTGGGAGCAGCAGTGGAATGAAGTGGGTGGGTGATGAGTGCAATAGAAAAAGTGTCTTTCATGAAACCAGTAAACGACTGCAAGCAGAAAGGTGTTGGTGTAAATTGTGTAAAACTGCAAGAGTAGCCTATTCCCACGTGCCTCAGCAAGAAGTATTCCGAATGTGATCTGAATGTGTTACTGTCACTTGTTACTGAGTGCACAGGTCAGTGTAATTAGTATTAAACCATCACTCCCTTTTTACTGCCTGGGAACCAGCTGGTGTGTGTGCTGGGGTGGGCTGTGATGAGGGTAATGAAGGACTATGGAAAGTCACTCCTTTCCTCTCTTCCGCTCTC
The DNA here is from genome assembly GCA_037974465.1 of Brachypetersius altus. Classification (NCBI taxonomy): domain Eukaryota; kingdom Metazoa; phylum Chordata; class Actinopteri; order Characiformes; family Alestidae; genus Brachypetersius; species Brachypetersius altus. Next base: position 6,275 of record JBBPDB010038890.1, on the reverse strand, counting down.
TCAGAGAAGTCCCTTCATCATCAGCTCATCACCATTCACCTGCTGTACTGTGCCGCTTGGTTGCCATGGCAAAGAGACTAGAGACCCATTCAGGCACGGCTCAGGATGTCTAAAGACTTGCGGTGTTTGGAGTGAATGCGACTGCTGGGTGTGTCTTTCCTCTAAAACAACTGGAGGCTGTTTATCTACTCTTGATTAAAGGAAAAATCAATAATAAAGAAAGAAATGCTATTATATTCATTATAACAGCATGATATATTAATAATGTGCTCTTGAGTGCAAATGTTTAAATCTTTAGGATTAAAATGTATCTATTTGTATCTATTGTAAAATTGGTTTTAACTCAGTCCTATTAAGAATCACCCTAAATACATCAAGTGAAGTACAATATGCATTAGAAAGCATCTTTCTTCAAGAAATAAGGTGCACTGGACCAGAATCACGTGGTTGATGCTGTTTCTTGCAGTAAAATGATGGTAGCAAGCAAATCCATGATCTAAGAGAATGTAAACAAGTTAATATTAATGATATAGTAGTGCTGAAAAACCTAAATGCTTTGGTTTTATAGCCATTGTGACTGAATACTGGTAATGACGATTACTGCTAATGGTAACATTACAGATCATAAATGACATCTGCAATGACTTTTTATGTTAAGCAGGTGGGGTCAATGACAGTATGACCTATTGGGAGGTCATTTATCTTTACCAGAGGCTTTAAGCCAGAGCGAATTCCACTCCCAAACTACAGGGGGCAGTATCCCTGGATCAACTTGTGGTTAAGGGTCTTTCTCCGGAACCCAGTGGTGGTGTTGAAGCTAGAAAACCACCACCCCATGTCCTTCACCGTATCCTTAACAAGTACAAATCTGGCGAATGACTCCAGCCTAAATGCTTGACTGGGATTCTGCTGGCATGGTTTTGGTTTACTTACCTCTTAGAAGGAAATGTGAGTTCAAACTGACTGAGATGTTCTGAAAGAGCACCTTCATCTTGTAATGAAACCACCCAATGCCACTTTCTCCTGGGCATAAACAGTCACTGGATGTGTGTAAATTAAATGGCATGGTCATGAAACCAGACCTTGACACAGTTTAACAACTACAGGTGAAATTGGATTGTCCTGTTAGACAGCACTCTCCTTCAGCATCAGGACTGAAACTGAACAGTAAACTCCAGTAAACTTCTATCCATCCAGTACAGTTTCAGAGATTTGTAGAAGCGGTGCCACAGCACATTGAGGCTGTTGGGCCAACACATCACACTTTACAAAATATCCCAATTACACAAATACGAAAATATCAGCCCAGCCTGCATCTGTCCTCTCAGCCCTGAAGAGACTGCAGTGGATTCCACCCGTATTAAAGAGAACATGACAGTGTGCTCTGTTCCCTAGGAAACGCCGCTTCCCTTCCCACCGCCTGGCTGGGCTTTCCCTCACTCGGCCTGCCCAAGAGACAGAGAGACCTTTAACACGATCTTCTCTTATGGCCACTCCACCTAAACACTGTCCGTTACACATCCTCCACAGGGGTAAGGCTTTATTTATGTTCTATCTAACAGCACTCACGTATCCCCCGAATAGTTCACAGTTCTGAGCTACAGCCATCCTAAGTCTGCACTCATTATCCGAAGCAGGTTTCTCTCTCTCCTGGGAGGAACAGTGAGACGGTGTAGGATGGGCTTGTGTTTAATGCGATCAGAGACCCAGCACCTCTTTCCTCTACTCTCTCTATCTCATACAATAATAGCCTCTGGGCTAAAAGCCTTGAACAGGCTGGAACCTGGAGTGTTTTTGAAAATGAAGTGTCATTTCGTTCATAAATTCATGAATCAGACGTGGAGCAGGAAACTCATAAGATGTGATCAGAGTAACAGAACCATCAGGACACGCAGCATCCAGTCCAAACACTCTGCATGGTGAGTAGGGAAGAAAGAGCTTCAGAGTAGGGAAGAAAGAGGGTTAGAGGAGGAAAAATAAGTCGGAGAACAAAAACATGGCAGAGTGAAATCTGCTAAACTAAAAATAGTGTAAAAAATGACAAGCGAGTGAGAGAGAGAGAGAGAGAGAGAGAGAGAGACAGAAAGAGAGCGAGAGAGAGAGAGAGAGAGACAGACAGAAAGAGAGAGAGAGACAGACAGAAAGAGAGAGAGAGAGACAGACAGAGTGGGAGAAAAGGAAACGGTGAAAAATCTAAAACTAAAGATGGATGCGGGGGAGCAGTAACATACACTGAGAGGTTGAGAGAGACATGAAGGGAGAAGAAGGAAACATCAGGTTTGGGAAAGACAGTGGAAAGTAGGTGGAAGGAGGAGGAAGAGTAAGTAGCCAGGCGTACAGTCTTGGACTGTAAGGCGGTCTGAAGGTGTGGCGAAGCACCAGGGCAGAGGGGGGAAGGACGAGGGGGGTGGGACGAGGGGGGTGTTCAGGTGACATGGTTCAAGGAGGGAAAAATGAAAAGGAGGGAGGAAATACCTTCCCCAGGTGGATACCTGGGTTACTGCAGCCTGGGCTGGAACAGTACCTGTGTCGAAAACATCTAAACATAAAAGATGAAGATTCTATTTGTCACATGCATAGTCATACAAGTACAACACACAGTGAAAAAGGTAGAGCACGGGTCTGAAACTTGGTAGAGTATAATTTACTAATTCACTTTGATTTGGTTACGTTGAAAACGGTGAGAGAACATTACCTAAACAAAGTGGTTAAAGTGTAAACGGGTTCAGAGTGAGTTTGGTGTGAGATGCTCCTTTTTAGAGTTGCTGCTGCTCCTTAGCAACCATTAGTAACAACTTAGCAACCCAATAGCAACCACCTAGTAACAACCTCTGTTACCATAGCAACTGCACAATCACACATCATTCGTCTTAGGTTCATTTATCGTTATTATTATTATATTATCATTTCACCTATTTATTGGGGGGGCAGCTTCCCCTCTTACAGTTTTTTAAATATGAGCATGTTTCCCACATCAAAATGTCCATTAGTAGAGAGAGAGGGTGGGTGTGTGGCCTTATGAGTCTGTAAGGGAGAAATTGTGAAGTAACACGTATGGTGCTCGCAAAGGGACAAAACACAGACACAGAGTCAAAACCATGTAGCAAAACACACGGTGCGTGACTGTTTGGTCAAGTCAAATAGGTTTAATTGCCATTTCTACCATATACACACAGTACAGAGTAAAAATGAAACCTTTGTTACTCCAGGACCAGAAACACAAGAGCAGAACAGCACAAAAACAAAAGAGCAACAATAACAACTAACCAAGACGAGACCCCGTAAGTGCAGCTGACAGTGGCTACAGTGAGGATAAATACAGTATTTTGACTGGTTCTGTATCCAAGCAGCAGAGATGTGCAAAGATGCAGAACAGAGTTTACAGAGTTTAGTTGTGCAAAAAAAGAAAAAAAGTGGTTTAATGAAAGATAATCAGGCCTTGCTGTGTGTTCAGGCGTCAGAAGTCTTTACCCAAAAATGTTACAAATCAGCCTTTATGTATGTCACTGTGAAATATATGTCACTGTTATTGTGGTTAATTTAAAAAATCAGTGAACGCTTGTTTTCTGCCCTGAGAAACTCTCTCATGCGGTTAGGCCCTGCTGGGGGTCCTCGGGTTACAACAGCCTCGACATACAGCGTTCAGTCCCATTCGGCTTACACCGTTATCCTCGTCCTGACTGACTGCTTGGAAGTACTAGTGTGTTTGCGTGCGGTGGGAGAACACGGAGTAACACGGCGCCTGAGTGGCGGAGGCCCTCCTCCCCTGATTACTCAGGGCATTTAATACTGCTGATTTTTTTCAGTATTCTTCCCCAGATTTGTGCCTTGACACAGTCCGATCAACTGTGGGACCTTATATAGGTGTGCCATTCCAAACCATGTTCACTGAATTTCCCATAGGTCAACTCCAGTCACGTTCTCAAGAACGATCCGTGTAAATCGGATGCACCTGAGCTCAAAGGGTATGAATATTTTCGTACCTATAGTGCTTAAATGGTTACATTTTTATAGATTTAAGAAAATGTTATTCCCTCTTGCTCTAAGCACCGGCGAAAGTGCCTAAAATGAGCATCGGAGCTGGGGCGCTGAGCAATATGGGTGTGTGGACTGTTCTGATGACTATTCTACATTTTGTGGATGACCAGGTGAGTCACTTACTCGGGGAAGAAATGCCACCAGATGCAAAATGAAAAGAAGATTAACTGGCAGAGACAGAGTGAGCCTGTGATCAATGTTCTTCCGAACTTCTAATACTGAACTTCTGATGGAATCTTTAAGGCTGTGTGTGAAAGACACCGTCATCATCTGAAGGGTTTCAGCGGTGCAGTGTCGCCACCTAGGGGTGAGAAGACAGACACCAGATGAGCAGTAACGGGCAGCTTTTTTCGTCCTCAGTACTGACTGCAGAAATTTAGAGATTCTTCCTCAGCTTCAGCGTTTTGAGACAATTACCCCCTTTCTAACTGCATCTCTCTCAGTCTAATGGCTTTTCTGTTTGCGTTCTGTTTAGCTCTGTATTGTGGCGGCCAGTCAAACCCAGGCAAAAACAGGTTTCTGGACTTTCTCCTCACTCAGAATCCCAATGAAAAATGGTCAGAATCTCTGATCCACACGCTATAGTCTAAGATATGGAATAGAAGGACTTGATTATTAATGCCCACATCCATCCGCTTCAATCACATTCCAGAAATGACCATGTGTAAAAAATGACACATAAATGTGTAAGAGCCACATAAATTAATGTATGGTCCACAGATCTATGGGCCAAACTCTTTCTAAAGTCTACAAATGGAATAAGAGCATCATGCTGAATGAAATCCGAAAAGTCTAACATATCCAGTAGAAGATGAATATTGTAGAAGATTGTAGAATATATGTAAATGCATTTTTTTTTTTTTACAGCGTCAACCCGTGCAGGTAACTTACTTATTAAGAAGTAATAGCTTTTTATTTAGTTTGGGCAACAACTACTGACAGTAAGCTGGACATATTTCAATCAAAGTCTGGGACAGGCTTCAAAAAGAATCAATCAATGCAGTCAAATCAATTAATCAACTACAAACAGAGACAAACCAACAACCTACAGAATAATTACTTTCCAGCTACAGCACACACGATGACAGACATGCATTCAAGGGCAGCTCGGTCTCAAGCAGGTAATTTCTTAACAGTTCCTGCCTGTAGGTGGCGCTGAAACACCACATCTCACACTGAGCTGCGCATGACTGGATTAGTTCTTAGTAATTTTCTCAAGACTGAAGGCACTTCACACAGTTTGCCAAACAATGCATTTAACTTTCAGTATGGACTACAAGCACCAAAACCTTCCAGTGCCTCTTTATCACACACACACACACACACACACACACACACACACACACACACACACACACACACACACAAACACACACATAATCTAAAATACTTACAACACACAACATTACAAATACAGTAACCAAGACAAAACAAAAAGTGAAGTATCTCACCTCTCATATGGTCTTGACAGGGTTACCCAGCATTCATGGCATCACGTAGGGATATTTGCGATGTGATGGTGATTATAAAGCTTCCATCTCCATGCAGAGAAGGATTCCTCTGTAGGGTTTAGGCAGGGGTGGGGTGGTCAGAAACAAAGGAATCAAGTGCAGCTAGGAGTGAGATGAGGCACTCTGTGTTGTCTGGGCCAGTGACTGATTTACGCAAGAACACCATCACTGAATATCGCCACACACTTGCCGCTTGCCCCTGTCTGGCCTGGAACTTGCTCTCTGTCCTGTTTTATTCCATCAGCTGAAATAACCAAAACCAGCTGCCTGGTACAGTTTATATATGGATTTCCTCATATTTATACAGTGGGTATAGAAAAGAATCTTCAAAATATCCACATTATGTTGCTTTGCAGTCTAAAATGAACACACACAATGTTTTTTTTTACTCAATTCAACTTATAATATCCAAGTGAATGATATAAAAGGATTTTATAAAATATTTGAACTTCTAGCAACTTTGCAGATCTCGACTGTTAGCCTGGTGCAGTGGAGAAGGTGATTAGTGACACATGATTTCACTATCATGTGTTTTAATCCTTGATCCAGCTCAGTGATAGTTTTTTATTTTTCTGAACTGTAGCTATCAAATATAATACATATACAGCTGGAGAGAAATGTGTGTGTTTGCCTGTGTGTGTATGTGTGTGTGTGTGTGTGTGTGTATGTGTGTGTGTGTGTGTATGTGTGCGTGTGTGTGTGTGTGCGTCTATGTGTGTGTATGTG
>JBBPDB010038871.1:0-11482 GCA_037974465.1 Brachypetersius altus | reverse complement strand
ATGTGTGTATGTGTGTGTATGTGTGTGTGTGTGTGTGTGTGTGTGTATGTGTATATATATGTACATTTTTACTCCTCTTGCATTCATGAGGAAATGTAGTTTTTTTTAAATTTATTTATTTATTTCCAGTTCCATCTTAGCCCTTTCACATTTAGTTCCCAGTTCGTTCAATGGATTTAAATTCATTCTCTTGTGCTGGATCCTCACTGGACCTGCTGTACTTCCACTCACGCTACAGATTTTAGAGGTTAGCCTTTGATTTTATAGCGAAGATCCAACGATTGCATCAAACAAACCAGCTCCTGCCCTGACAGAGGGACTGAGAAGTTCCCCTGCAGTTCAGCAGAGACCTCAAACGCTTTCACTGAAGGCGGAAGCTACTTTTACTTCTGCTTGAGTCATTATTTCACTGAAATAACTTTGCTTTTATGGTGCGTTTCAACCACTATCTAGCTGGAGCGGCCCACTGCTTCAGGGCATGTCAGTCCGCAGCCTCTGAACCACAAAAACCTCGATTTCCAACGAATTCTCATCTCATTCGTGTAAACTTCTTTCTAAAAACGACCTCGTGAATAAAACACGGGAAGCATGACCACCACTCAACATGTACCTTATTTGTTTTCTTCACAATGACTTTCAGTGACAAATTCGTACTAAAACCATCTTTGAAAATGTTGTACTCTGCTATAAATGCATTGTCTGCCTCTTTCATATATTTCTGTGGTTTAGAGATGGAACATTTTAATCATCTGCTGAACTACAGCACACTATATGGACAAAAGTATTGGGACACACATTTTTTCCAGGCTTTGAAAATCTTAATGCTTCAGCAAACCAAGACATTTTAGACAACACCATGCTTCCAACTCTGTGGACCCAGTTTGTGGAAGAACCTTTTCTATTCCAGCATGACGGTGTCCCAGTGCACAAAGCGAGCTCCATAAAGACATGATGGAGGAGTTCACTTGACTGACCTCAACCCCATCCAGCACCTTTGGGATGAACTGGAACGGAGATTGTGATCCAGATCTTCTCGTCCAACATCAGTGTCTGACCTCATAAATGCTACAGAATGAATGGACACAAATTCCCATAGAAGCTTCAGAATCTTGTGGAAAACCATCCAAGAAATGTGGAAGCTGTTAAAGGGGGGACCAACTCCATATTAAACATATATATTGATTTGTAACAGTAGTTGATATTGTGTGAGGAGAACACAGGTTCGGTTCCAGGTTCCTCCTCGGTTCCTCCAGCCGTTGTTTGGATGGTGAAATTCCATCAGCAGCTCCTGATTTTATTTAATGAAGGACTGATCGAGTCAAACCAGGTTTCTACTTTGATATACTGAACATAACATCACTATTGACTGTAGGATGTAAATTGTATTTATTCTTTAAATGTTATTTATTTATTATCTTTAAGTATATTTAATGTATATATAAGTCATGAGGTTGAACCATGTTAGTTAGTGCGCTACTCTCCCTTATTCAGCTCAGGTAGAACAATACGTTCAATAAGAACTGTAGCAGTTTGTACATTTCTTTTGAGAGGACTGTGAGATAAAGCAGTAGTGAGATGTTTCTGCTGCAGATCTCCTGACAGCACTGAAACAGATGTGTCAGTAATGCTGTCTGATACGATGCCAATCGTTGGTTATGATTTAAGGAGGATTTCTTACATGCATTGTTTTACTTCATGGGGTCTTTTCTTCTTCACCATTCCTCCTTGTCACAGTTTGTAAAGTGCAGCTTTGTCAAATGGCCAAACCACACAACGGCTTTATCTAAAATCCAAATTTCCGTAAATGTTCATGGAACACATCACAACGAGGCAGTGGGGGATCCTCAAATATTTTCCCTGCAGCGGGGCCCAAAATCAGCCGCAGTGTGTGAACAGCCTCGCTGGGGGTGTGTTTGTGTGAATGGAGCGCTTATAGGGTCTGCTTTTGTCCTCCTTTGCAGCCCTCTATTATTTATCTCTTACGCAAATTGTGACATATGGCAAAATAGCTGAAAAGGCCCCTTGTTTGTGTTGATGCTCGAGGAGTCAGATGTCATGCTGAGCTTTGTTTGGTGTTCCTATGTCACATAGAACAAAGTTATTACAAAGTTATTACATGTAATATTAATTTAAAAAACGGTACTGGGGTTTTAAAAATGGCATTACAACCAAATAGGTGGCGCAAGACCTGGTTCTTCTCCTGCATCACAATAGAAATTGGAAAGGAAATCTGACTGGAAAAGGTGTCTGCAGAGGCCCTTTTGTCAGAATGCAGCGTCTATTTTCAAGTCGAAGAATTGTCATACCGTGAAAGTATCGCATCGTCGCGTCTGTGAAGAATCCCAAACTTTTTACCAAAAAGTGAAATATGAAAGACTGGAAAAAGTGAAAACCTGACAGGAAATGCAGAACAGGAGCAGATGCATAATGAAAATAATAGAAATAAAATAAAAAAATGGTTTTTCATTATTGAGGGATGTGTGTGTGTGTGAGAGAAAAAGTCATAGAATTCATTCCAATGTTATTTTATTATTAACACCCCAAAGTAACAAAAGGAAAACTCCATATCCCCCATATACATCTCATTTTTTAATCAATTAGTTATTAATCAAAAGTGGAAGTCTAAAATTATACACTTGTTAAACGTGTTTATGTAACTTGATTGTATATTAGTAAACGAGCCCCCCTGTCTGTGACGGATAAACTCCCCTTTTTAATAAACGGTGGAGCTGGTGTGTTTTTCTTTGTTATTTGTATAAAAAAATTTCAATTTGCACAAAAAAATTATTTGTATTTGTTTAGCAAAAAACAAAGCCAACTGAACTCCAAAGAAACAAAATTGCGCATGTTATGAATCTGTTGTTTACAAATAAGTAAACTTGCATACAAACATAAGCTTCTGCTTTTCTTCTTGATGGTCAAAAGCAGCTAATAGTGAATAATCTGAGCTCACTGTGGTGTTTTTATACGCACAGCTCAGTCCTCATGTGAGTTTATCCACACATTTTTAAGAGCAAGAAAAAAGCAGCGCACGTCAGAACTGATCATCAGATGTGTTTTAGAGAGGCCTCGTAAAAGTGTGTTCTTGCCAGTGTGTTGGCAGATGTGATGTGTGCGTAAACACTGAATGTGTGTGTGTGTGCGTGTGTGTGCGCTGACCACTCACTGTATTCAGAGGACAAGCTCGTCCATGTCTGGTGGTTTGGACTGGGCCGCTGTCATTTCAGTGGAATTTCCTGCCATCTGTGTTCATTCGTGTTTTCTCACAGATTCTCACTCGCTGGCTAGTGTTGTTCTGATGCTACTCTGATGATTCCTTTAGCCAGAGCTTTAAAGTGATTGTTTGTCTAAAAATCAACTTTACACAGATTCCCCTTTTAGCCCAAATGTAGTTGATCATTTAAGACATGTTTGGCGTTAAGTTTGCTTCTTTGGTTTTAGCGCTGGAGATTTGTGACTCTGGGGATGGAGGGCCGTGCGTGTGGGGCTTTGAGACTGTGGGGTTGTGAGACTCTGAGGCTGCGAGAGTGTAGGCCTGTGAGAGTGTGGGGCTGTGAGACTGTGAGAGTGTGGGGCTATGAGAGTGTGGGGCTGTGAGACTGTTGAGACTTTGGGACTGTGCTGAGACTGGGGCTGTGAGACTGGTGATACTGTGGGTCTGTGAGACTGTGCTAAGACTGTGGAGCTCTGAGACTATGAGAGTGTGCTGAGACTGTGGAGACATGAAACTGTGCTGAGACTGTAGATCTGTGATACCATCCTGCGACTGTGGGATTTAGAGACTGTGAGACTGTGACACTGAGCTGAGACTGTGGGGTTGCGAGCTTGTGCTGTGCTGAGATGGTGAATCTGTGAGACAGTGCTGAGATTGTAGGCCTAGGAGACTGTAGAATGTAATATTGTGGAGCTGGGAGACTGTGCTAAGACTGTGAGGCTCTGAGGCTGTGCTGAGACTGTTGGACTGGGAGACTGTGTTTCTGGGAGGCGGAGCTTAGACTGTGGGACTGTAAGTCTGTGCTGAGAAAGAGGGACTGTGAGACTGTGCTGAGACAGAGGGACTGTGAGACTGTGCTGAGACAGAGGGACTGTGAGACTGTGCTGAGACAGAGGGACTGTGAGACTGCTGAGACGGTGAAGCTGTGGGACTGTGGGACTGAGGCCTGTGAGACAGACTTTTTCAGCAGTTTGCATGACAGTAGTTCTTCTATTGGATTAAACCAGACAGGCTAGCTTTCGCTTCTTATACACATCAGTGTCCCTTGGGAGCTCATGCCCCTTTCACCAGTTCACCAGTCGTCCTTCCTTGGAGCACTTTGGTAGGCACTGACCACAGTAAACTGAGAACTGCCCAAAAGACCCACTTGTCTGAATCACTTAGATCCTTTCTCTTGTCTGTTTTTCCTGCTTCAGAAACATCAACTTCGAGAACTAAATGTTTACTTGCTGCCTAATTGTGTTGTAGCTGCTTGGTGTATTTAAATATGCTGTTTTTTGTGACATCACATAACCAATTATTTAAAAACAGCTAAGCAGCTTAGTATGGACTGCCGCGTGGTACGTTTTGAACCTCTAGAAGTATTTACACACTATATCTTTCAGAAAATGATATTGGCCCTTCCAAGAAAAGATCTGCAATTCTACTTTGCAAATCTCAGAGAATAAAGTCTTTGTCTCGAGAGTTCAGTGAGGACGTCAGTCATCCACAGTAAACTGTACATCACCTGACTGACAAGAATTTTTAAATAAAGAAATAAAGAAAAAAAATGAAACAATGTAGAGAGTTATGAATACAGCTGTTTTCCATTTAGAGCAGGAAATTTGCACATAGACGACTCTAATAGTTGTTTTGTGAGTATTTAAGGAGATTAATGTTCTGGATGCTGGGCTAAACGTGACCAAACACCCTCATAAAAAGCAAACAGACGTTAATGCTTCAGTTAATTAGAGTTTTATTTTCCACTGAGTTTCACACGGCGTGCAGCTGCCAAGCACCTGCTAATAACTGATCATACAATATTGACTATTACTAACACTGCAGGTTCATTAATGCCTCTTACGCACACTTTTCTGGCACAATATAAACGTCAGTTTGAAATGTTGACTTTTGATGATATAACACCAAGAACAGGATTTTTTTGGCTTTTTTTCTGTTTTATTGAAGAAGGCAATGCTCATTTAATTCCCACTGCTTCATTTGAGCCAGTCACACGGAATGGAACTGAACTAGAGAAAGCTCATAAAAATATGAGCTTAAAATGAGTATAAACGTTTCTGACAGTTCATACGTGTTTGGCTTGTGCTATTTGCTTCTATCAAGTATTGGATGTTAGTATTGTACCAGTTAGTAAGATGCTGACTGCAGGTCTAAATGATCACATGTTCACATCAAACCATGCACAGTTGTTCATTAGTACTATAGACTATAGACCATATAAGGCTTCTGACTCTGAACGATTGTTTTCTATAATCATTGACTACAGACCTGGCGCCAGACACAGATTTGTGGACGGGCCTTGCATTGCTTTGGGGGGGGCACACATTTTATAGGCTACTGTAGGTACAGTATAGCAGCTAGGTGTCGTTCAAATAAACACACATGATGCAGTAAGATACATCAAGAGCTGATTTTAGTTATTTTTATTTAACAGAATTCAGCATCTCTAGCCAGTCTCTGTCTGCACACCAGTCACTGCTGAACGATCTATTTTTGCCTGAGAAACGGCAGCTGGGAAAGTTTTTCAGGGCTATTTGATTCGGCTTGTCAGCACCCAGATCCTCGGTGCCTAGTTCAGCCGCCAGTGATCTGTGCCCCGCCCCCAGCTAGCGGATAAATATTGTCTTGTAGCTGGAGATCGGTCAACCTCTTGTGTTAGCTCGTCTATGACATTCTCCTCAGACCTATTTTGTTTGTTAAAAAAAACGTTGTATACCCATTTTCTTTAGCTCAGTGTAGTTTCCCTCATCTTTAGTTGATTTTCCTAAGTTCTATCGCTAGTTTGTGATGGTTGTGTTCATTCTTACAGTAAGAGTAGCCGCTCATTTCTGTTCAACCCAGATTATTTTAAATGAACTACAGACCATTTGAAATGACCACATTTTAGACAAAGCATTTTTCTTTGTTATTATGAAATATTTTATTGGGAAAGAAAAACTATGAATCATATTAGCCTTATTATTAGTATTTTTTCAAAAACTGCGTTGTAAACGTTTGGTGGGATGACAGGCTCGTATTATCTGGGCGTGTCCGACTGCGGGCACGGCACCCTAAAGTCCGCCCATGACGCCGGGCCTGGCCCCAACCAATGCGTACGCACGTTTCTGCTCATAAATGGGTGGCAAATCAGCGGAACTGTGGCTTCCCTTTTGTGTACTCGCATTAATAAGGTGGTCTTTATCGGTTTCTGAGGCACGGGAGTGTGCGCAGCCAGCGCCCGAAGATGTGCTTGGTACAGCAGTGCCATCACCGGCAAGAGTTTTGGCCACAGCGACAGAGGGTCACTTATGGTACTCTAATGCCACATCTGCGTTATAGGTGTGTCCCCAGTAATCGCTGCTCAAAAAGTGTGAGCCCTAGAATTCCGCTCCCTCTGTTAAGACTCTTTTCTACTACTACTCACTTTTCACGTCGACTTTAATATCCATCCATTTCTTTTTCATTTCGGGCACGGTGCGGCTTTCCTAAGTCCCTCCACCACGCTGTGCCACTCCAACAATTGTATTTCGCTGTTGATGCCACTACTTAATCCACCAAACAGATTTTTTATGCCTCAACTTCAGTAAGCAAGACCCTAATTTTTTTCTTTTTTTTCAGCATGCTCTGGCCATTGTTTTTTAACAAAACCCTGAACAAAGCGGGTATTTAAATTGATCTGCATATTCAAATTTGTATATTTATGTGAGGAGTCGGGCGTGTCTGTGGGTTGGGCCACATGTTCCACGTCGATTGGGATTTATAAACAGAAAGTGCATATAACTTTGCTTATGCACAGTTATGCATCTGGATTTTTGTGGCATACGCACATATCTAGTTTTGTCCATACACCATGTTTTAGTGTGAATTCTATGCACACCATTATACATGAGGCCTCTGTTCCTCTAGAGGTCAGTGCATACAATTTTCTCCACTCTCTCGCTGGTGTGTGTGTGTGTGTGTGTGTGTGTGTGTGTGTGTGTGTGTGTGTGTGTGTGCGAGTGAGTGTGTGTTAAGCTGAAACAACCTCATCGACCTCCAGTGATCATTTGTGAAAAGTTGCTGACTCAGCTGTTCCACTCAGCTTTAATCACTCCTCTATCTATAATTACTGTATCTATAATTAGTGTGTGTGGGTGTGTGTGTGTGTGGTGATGTGAGGTGTGTATATTGTGTAGCGGTTTGGGGGCGGGGTTTATCGTGTGTAGTGTGGTTTGTATATTGTGTAGAGGTTTGGGGGCGGGGTTTATCGTGTGTAGTGAGGTGTGTATATTGAGTACAGGTTTGGGGGCGGGGTTTAACGTGTGTAGTGAGGTGTGTATATTGTGTAGCTGTTTGGTGGTGGGGTTTATCATGTATAGTGAGGTGTGTATATTGTGTAGAGGTTTGTGGGGCGGGGTTTATCGTGTGTAGTGAGTTGTGTATATTGTGTAGAGGTTTGGGGGCGGGGTTTATTGTGTGTAGTGAGGTGTGTATATTGTGTAGAGGTTTGGGGGGCGGGGTTTCTCGTGTGCAGTGAGGTGTGTATGTTGTGTAGAGGTTTGGGGGTGGGGTTTATCGTGTGTGTGTGAGGTGTGTATAGTGTGTGGAGGTTTGGGGGTGGGGTTTATCGTGTGACTGAAGTTGAGGGTGTTAATATTTCTGTACTGTTGGATCTAACAGTGTTTCCTGATTCAGCCTGTTTACACTGGATTACTCCACTGCAGTGTGTGTGTGTGTGTGTGTGTGTGTGTGTGTGTGTGTGTGTTACGCTGAAACAACCTCATCGACCTCCAGTGATAATTTGTGAAAAGTTGCTGACTCAGCTGTTCCACTCAACTTTAATCACTCCTCTATCTATAATTACTGTATCTATAATTAGTGTGTGTCTGTGTGTGTGTGTGTGTGATCTCCACCTGTTCTGTACTGTAATTTTATCTGAAAGAGGCGAGGAGGGGAGTGTGTGTGTGTGTGTGTGTGTGAGGAGAACAGGAGATTATTATGATTTGAATTAGTTGTTGTTTTATTTGCCCGTTGCTATGGTGTCTTTGATGGTTGTTTTCCGCGTTGTTCCGGGTAGTTGCTGCGGTGTTCCGGATGGTTGCCATGGTGTTCCGGGTGGTTGCTGCGGTGTTCCAGGTAGTTGCTGCGGCGTTCTGGGTGGTTGCCGCGGTGTTCCAGGTGGTTGCTAGGGTGTTTCACAGTGGTTGCTATGTTAATGCAGGTAGTCGCTGATTTTGAGAGTATAGTTTCCTGAGAGTTCTGGTTTGAACCCTGCAGGGAGAAAAAAACGCGTCCCTGGGCTTTTAACTCTGGAAAGAAAAAATCTCTTCGAAGCGCTGAGATTCTCTGAGGAGAGTTTCAGACTCGGCTGGAGGTGGAGCTGAGGGACTCTGGAGGTGGAGCTGAAGCTGGTGCTCAAGTGGTTCGGGACTTGCCTCTGCGATCAGTCTTGGGTTCAAATCCCAGGACTGCTAGTGGCACCACTGAGACCCCCACTCCCACCTCTTTCCTTGGTGAATGAGTTTAGTACAGATGGAGAAGTTCACGCTGTGTTCTGTGACAAACGGACACCGCACACTGTTAAACTGTGCTGTCGTCTGATTGGCCGGCGCCATTCGGTTTCCAGGGGTAATTTACGTGAAGTTGAAACACATCTTTTAACTCCGGGTTGCATTTTTACTCTCAAATCATCAACATCTGACCAATCACAGGGCTGCTGCTTCTCCTGGGGCGCCAAAATCCATCGCTTCAGTCAGACATGCTGTCCTTAACCCTTTATAGGCGAAGTTTACTGTAGAGACATTCGTTTCATAGAGTTACAGTAATGTTAGTGCTGCTCGCTCTCTCCCTCTCTCTCTCTGTCTCTCTCTCTTTGCCTCTTTCTCTCTCTGTCTCTCTCTCTCTCTCTGTCTCTCTCTGTCTCTCTCTCTTTGCCTCTTTCTCTCTCTGTCTCTTTCTCTCTCTCAGTCTCTCTGTCTCTCTGTCTCTCTCTGTGTCTCTCTCTCTCTCTGTCTCTCTCTGTGCCTTTGTCTTCCTCTCTCTCTCAGTGTCTCTTTCTCTCTGTCTCCCTCTCTGTCTCTGTGTCTCTCTCTCTCTCTCTCTGTCTCTGTCTCTGTCTCTGTCTCTCTCTCTTCGGCTGCAATCCTCTGGTTCTGGATTCCCTGACCAGTGCTGGAGGTTTGGGGCTCCTGGTGTCTCGGTTCTCCGGGGGTTTGGAGGATAATCCTGGATCTTGCGCTTCTGCCAGAAATGATAAGTCTCCGGTGCTGAAGCAGTGGTCCGCCTCCTCCTCCGCCGCTAAAGAGCGAGCGTGGCTAACAACCCCTGCACGCGTGGCGCTGCCGCCATTAGAAGCGGCTTGTTTGCTTTTATCAGGGCCGCGAAGCCCCGGAGGCTTTAACGACTCAGAACAGCGGAGACACCACTGAAGGTCGCTGTAATCGCTCTTTTCTCGTGGAGCTGCAGTTAATCAGGCCTCAGACACTCCGTCCGGGAGAGCATCTGAGACGGGGGGTTTATTATTCTTATTCTTATTCTTATTCTTATTCTTCTTATTATTATTATTACTATTATTATTATTATTATTATTAATATTATTAATAGTAATAATAATAATAATAATAATGATAATAATTTATTTTAAAAATACCATTCAGACATCATTTAAAGGGGAACTCCTATCAGAACTGTTAAAATATGCGAGACGGTAAAATATGCAACTTGATCTGAGAACGCTCCACCAGAGAGAACCTGCGACCCGTTTATATGGTGGCGGCCACACAAACACACACACACACACACAGACACACAAACACACACACAAACACACACACACTCACACAGACACCAGAATAATGTCAAATAAAAAGTAAAATAATATACAATAATAAATCAAATAAAACAAGTCTAAAATTAGTCTAATAAAATCTAAATAAAATAAAAATCTGTAGAATTGGACCAGCAGCCTGAAGAAATCAATATTAGACACACTGAACATCCTGTCCCCAGTGTCCTACTGTCCACCAGCGCAGGGTCCTCTCCTGCTCCGGCCGATGATCTGATATGGTTTATTAATTATCGGGGACTCGAGGCGTCTGAGCGCAGGACATTAATTATGAAGCAGCTTTAATGGATTAAGATTAAATAATGTGTGCCCTCTTTAAGTAACCACGGAAACAGGAGGCAATTAGCGCTTAGCACTCTGACCGCTAGCTAGCCAAAACACACACACACACACACACACACACACACACACACACACACACTTAAACACTGCTCTGGCCCATGTCTCTCTCTCTCTCTCTCTCTCTCTCTCACTTTGTCTCTCTCTCTCTCTGTCTCTCTCTGTCTCTCTCTCTCTCTCTCTCTCTCTCTCTCTCTGTCACTCTTTGTCTCTCTCTCAAATGGTACTTTTCACACACCTATACAGTCCATATATGGAAAATAAGTCAATATCCCACTCATTTAAAATCATTCAGTCATTTTCTGTAACTGCTCAATACTCATGAGGGTCTCGGGCACCAAGCATGGACTCGCCTGCCCACGCCGGGTACACACACACACAGACACACACACACACACAACCCTGGAGGTGTGAGGTAACCACTGCATTCTGACTGCTGCAGTTTAGCTCCACCCACTCTTACACATCCAACACCTCCAACGGGTAAAAATGAGACGTTAGTTGGATTTCATGAAGACTTCGATTCTACAGATCTCCCAGTAACTCTCCTGGAGCTGTGATTGGTCGCCCTTGTCAGACACACTGATTGGTCAGATGTTCATTTGCATATTGTGGTCCTTTATCAGTGCTATGGAGACGGTTAACAGGCGGTTTATTGTCCAGCTCTACCAGCTCTTACTGCCCACAGAGGGAGTGTGGAAGTGGTTTCTGTCATTTAAAGATCTTCCCATCTGATGGTAAACAGCTCATTTTACCACCAGGCTGCAGTGTGGTGTGTGACGGTGTGGTGAGGTGTGTGTTAGTGTGTGTTAGTGTGGTGAGGTGTGTGTTAGTGTGGTGTGTGTTAGTGAGGTGAGGTGTGTGACGGTGTGGTGTGTGTTGGTGTGTGCCGCAGTAGTGACAGCAGTGTACTGGTGGCTGGGTGGAGGTCTGCTGGAGGTCCAGGCTGCAGATCTCCTGGAGGCTGGGTGGAGGTCCAGGCTGTAGATCTCCTGGAGGCTGGGTGGAGGCCCAGGCTGTAGATCTCCTGGAGGCTGGGTGGAGGTCCGCTGGAGGTCCAGGCTGTAGATCTCCTGGAGGCTGGGTGGAGGCCCAGGCTGTAGATCTCCTGGAGGCTGGGTGGAGGT
>JBBPDB010038862.1:2500-11482 GCA_037974465.1 Brachypetersius altus | reverse complement strand
GTTCCTGGCTGCCCCCTGCTTCACTTGGTGAATGGGTTAAATGCAGAGAAAGAATTTCGTGCTGTTCACACTGTGTGTAGTGGTGTGTTCACGTATGACCGAATGATCACTTTCACTTTCACAATAAACTTCAACTTCAACAATCATTGCCAGTGCATTGAAAGAGTGCAGCTTTTACCCATTTTACACCAAACATAGGTGCAAATGTGTCCCACATTATATATATATACACACACACACACACACATGTTTTTTTTCGTCAGATTGTGTTCTGATGAAATATATACATTTTTTTGCTAATGTCAGTGGAGTTTGAGTTTCTTTCAACATGTGAAATGTTCTATATTTATCCACCGCTCTTCTCCCAACTGATTGGAACAAACGGGCTAGAAATCCAACATGGCTACAAACAACCCATAAATCCTTGTCCTCTAGATAGACACGTGACACATGAGCTAAACAGACAGAAGTGTCAAAATAAAAGACCCAGGACATGAACAGAAAAACAGAGCAAAAACAGAACTAAAAGACAACAGAAAAGCAGTGTAAATTTGCTATTGTTATTCTGTGGCTATGTGAATCAGTCTGAGGTGACACACTGTAGCCAAAGTGAAGAAACTCTCAGGAAATGGAGACACATTTCAAATACAAGTCGGTCATGTTCATGTAGTGAGTCATTGGTAATTGGAGAATTAGGACATTGGCCTTGTATTGTCCTAAAGAGTCCGAGCTGCTGCTTCTTACTATTGCTGTGAAATTATTCTAGATTAAGTTACTGATTTGCCAAGTGGACATTTATGCTCAGCAAATCATGATAGTTTGACGAGAGCAATATTTATCTCAAAATAAAAATGCAGTATCAAAAGAGCGATGACTGTACTGTGAGATACTGAGAGATGAGATAAATCTTTGTCATTGTCACTTTTTGAACAAAACAATGAAAATCAAGGTGCAGTCGACTCAGTGTGAGGCATAGAATTATAAGAATGAAAAGCTGGAAGAGGCAATGAATGGGGTGTGATGAGTCCTGTGAAATGTCTGTTGCTGTTTTCCTTCTGAGAAAGTGCAGCTACCGCACCACACACACGGAACAGTGGTAACATGCGAGGAGCTGTTTTTAGCTGACAATTCTCAGAAAGAATAGTCTCTGCTGCGCCTTCTTCAGCAGCTCCTTGGCAGGCGATGATATGACTCCACACCAGTTTCACCAAGGCACTTCATGATGACAGGTGTGAGTGCCACTGGGTCCCAGTGGCCTTAGACAGGGACTAGTTGAAAATCCTAGCAAAGATTCTAGTCAGTTGATTCGCACAGTCTTTCAGCATCCGACCAGCCAGACCACTGGGTCCAGCAGCTTTCCAGCAGTTCACCCCTCTCAGCACTCGCCTCACCTCAGTGTCTGTTGTGGACAGGGGGCTGTGGTGGAGCTGCTGTTGGTGTCACCTCGAAGCAGGCAAAGATGATGTTTCCCATGGCGAGAACTTGCTGGTTTTGTAGCTGGTGATGTGCTGGACACCTTGCGTCTGTCCCTGGTGTCATTGCAATCCTGCAGCTGTTGGCAGCCATGTCGTGATAGTGGGAGCTTGTTTCCTGAGGGGGGTATGTGCAGGGATCAGAAGCAGGGACGTGTGATCAGACTGGTCATGGTGTGCTAGGGGTTTAGCCCTGTAGGCCTGCCTGATGTTTGTGTACAGCTCTCCCCTGGTTGCACACTTTGTATTCGTGGAATTTGGGGAGAACTGCTTTCAGATCGGCAAGATTAAAATCCCCTAAAATAATTTAAGCAACCTCAGGAGACTTGCTCAGGACACTTATTGCTGATATTGTGCAAAAGCCCAAGAACCGAGCTAGCATTAGCATCTAGTGCAATTTACATAGCTGTTAACAGTACGTTGTTGAGTTCACAGTGGAGGTATAACGGGTCTGCATTTAATTGTCATGAACTCGGAGAGCAGTGTCTGGTGACTAGGATGGAATTTGTGCACCAGGTGTTTTTCATGTATAAGCACAGTCCCTCCTCTTTTCTTATTTGGGTTTGCTGTCCTGTCTTGTATTCAGAATGAGTGGATTCAACCACGTCTCTGTGATGGTGGTCCTTGCAATCCGCAGTCTCCATTCATCCAGTTTGTTTGCCAGAGGACAAGAGAAAAACGCTTGGAAGAGGTGGTGTGTGTTTCGCTAGCACACTGCTTTGGCACCCCCTCTTTTGTTTACGTTCTCTGCGCGGCCACCAGCTCCTCGAAGCAATATGCAATATTTTCCAGAATGTTGTGGACGTGGAGAAACTCTATTGTTGAGCAACTCTCACGCTGTATGCCAATGAATAAAATATCCTGCCAGCCGTAGGTGTATTTAGCCAGACGGCATGGAAAACCACACTCTGAGTCAGAGAGCATGCATCTTTTTTTTCTGCATTGGCACTGATGTGATACAGTTGTAGGTTCCATAGAGCCCCTAGATAAGCCCACCAGTGCCAGTATACCTAACCAGGCATGTATCTTTGCAATTATACTATGGCTTATGGTAAGTTGAGGCAATGGTATATTGTGGGGCAGCTGGTGGCTTAGTGGTTAAGGCATTCGCCCCGTGATCAGAAAGTCCGGGTTCAATTCCCTGAGGTGCGCTGAGCAACCCCACACACTGCTCCCCAGGCGCTGTTTTCATAGCTGCCCCTGTGTGCTGCGGTGTGTTCACGTATGACCAGATTGTCACATTCACACACAAAATGATAGTAAAGTTTATGTACACTCTGAGAAGAAATATCTCAGATATTACATTGTTTAAATCGTGTTCTGTTAGTTTTAGGGATGTCCTGACCACTAGGGAGCTCACAGCAAAAGGGTTAACTTTACTAATGTTGTCAAAGGATGTCATACATATTTACACAAGCAACCAAACTGGTTTTACTAGTTAGCTTGGCTCCCAAAGAAAGGCAATTTAAATGCCCAGAAGGCTACACAGAAGGCTGTACACCCTTAAACGGAATCAGCAGTCGATTCCTGTAGCTTAAGTGACATTCATTATGGTTGTGAAGTGTGTGAGGAGTTAAACTGTATAGTGCCACTCACAAAGTCAGCAGTTGGGAGATCAGCCTGATGCCAGGGCAGGAAAGTGCTGAGTGCGCCGGTTTTAGATTAGCAGTCTGCAGTCAAGACACAAACACCCTCTTATGAAAGATGAAATGTCTTCCTGAATGTGTCAGGATTGCAACTCTTTCCACCCAGCCCTACTTGGCTCAGGAATGGATGGAACAGTGAATCTTTGTATTACGTTTCAACTCTGAACTTGAAAATGTGCCGTGTGTGAGCGAGAGAGGGACAGACAAACAGAGCGAAAGAGAGAAAGAGGAAGGTCTGTGTGTTTTGTGGGCAGCCTAGCTGGCACTGTAGCTGGAAGTTAGTTATGTATCAAGTTTAGCTCTGTGTGTTTGTTTGTGTGTGTGTGTGTGTGTGTGAGAGAGAGAGAGAGAGAGACAGAGAGAAAGAGTGTTTTAACTCTCAGTTCTAGACGTCACAGCTGCTTAGACATTTTTGCTGTAATTGTTTCGAACATGTCTTCCTGCACACCCTCAAAATAATAGCACAGTTGACTTCAAAGCAAACCCTGCAATGTCCCTATAATGCTGGAATGTAACTATTATGTGGCTTCAGCATGCAGCTGGAGAGAGGCTCCTCCAAACCCATACAAACCTTTCTGCCAGCGTTTTAAAGACATTCTGTGGGGACGTAAAGGACAAAGCAACTATAATCACAGCTTTCTTATGCTTCCCAAATCTTTTAGGAGTGCCAGTTTACTACATGGTGCATCTACATCAGGAAATAAAGTCTGAAAGTTTGTGTGTGTATGTGGCATTCTAGGCATGTGGCCATGCAAGATATCTGGGATGAGGGAGAATGTGTGTGTGTGTGTGTGTGTGTGTGTGTGTGTGTGTGTGTGTGAGAATGAGAGTGGGGTCAGTATGAATTGTGTGTATGTATTAGTTTTTATACATTTTCAGGGCAAAGAACTGAAAACAGACCTGCAAAGTGGGAACAGTATTCCGTTTTCATTTTATTTGGGTTCATATTTAATGCCAGCCTCACTTTACTCTGTGTGTATGATTTAGGGCCAAATGTCCAATAAAAGTGGTCTAAAATTTTCCTTCAGCTGTAGTGGTAACACTAAAGAAGTCAGTGTCAACTGACAAACATACACAAACATGGTGTTGGTTCGTATAAAGACTTCTTTTGTCCATTTTGATCTTTTGGTTTCAGTAGTTCTGAGAACAGACACTTGTCTTTATAATGTCAGTCGTCTTGAATATCTTATGTCTGTATATTCCATGCAGAGAAAGATACCTACATAGTACCTTATAAAGTCCCTAACTGGTGTGTGTGTGTGTGTGTGTGTGTGTGTATCACATCATGTGCTTACATTGCATAAAAAAAGTGTGTGTGTGAGTGTGTCTGAGTGTTTGCATGGCCTCTCCTCCTCGTCGCCCATCTGGTCTCCATTAGAGCTGGGAGTATAAAAACAGACTGGAAACTGGAATCTGACAGTCTCCCACACTTCCTCTCCCTCACACACACTCATTCTCTCTCTCCGTCTCACAGCCATGGGTACAGTGCTGTGGGTCTGTCTGCTATGCCTGCAGGGCTACCTGCTCACACACGCACTCGACTGTGCCAATGGAGGCAGAGACTGCGCTGGTGGGGGGGCCAGCGAGGTCAAGGTAGGGGCTTTGGCATTTATTAAAGAAAAACTTGCTGTATTTGTACAGAGCTTACTTTTATTCAGTCTGCTCCTACTTACTTTCCCTCTAATCTCAATCTGAGCTGTGGACCTGTGAAATGTCATGTTGTTTTTCTTCCCAAGAGTATCTTCAACCCCTTAAACACTAGACTTTTTACTCTAAAGATGCACCTACTGTGTAGGTACAGTGATAGCGATGGAAGGAATGGAAATCTCAGAGGTTACAGCTTTACAGTCCTTTGAAAGTTTTCTAAATTACAAAAAGAGAATCTTGTAATTTTGTTTATATTATATTACACTGGAGCACAAAAACTATGGCTTGCAATGCAGCATAACTACTGTATTTTAAAACAAATGCATCTTTATGTTTTGTATATGTTTGCTTAACATAAGAAAATACACAAATACACCTCAACAGATCATTTTAGACAAAAACAGAAATGGACTTAGACAATGCTAATGAATAAAGTGTCTTTGAGATGTGAATGTGGAAGTTTAAAGAGCTGCGCATGATGTTCCAAACCAATTCATTTTCCAGAACCGCGCACCGAAGCCGAGAAAAATTTGGTAACTTTTCATTTTTAATGCATAACTTTTATTAATGATAGATTGTGGGTTTAATACTGCGGCAAGCAGCTGCACCACACACAGCAATACGAATGCAACATCTAGAACCGGCGGGCGGGGCTGGGAGTTTGTGGTCTACAGTAGCCCACACTAACTGTAATGGAATGATTCCATTCCTGTAAAAATGCATCAGAACGGTCAGGAGGCACATTCAGACATTAAAGACACTAGATCAGGCCTCTCTGCTCTCTGCTCTCTGCTCGGCTGTTGTGGTGTCTGCGCTTTTACAAGCCTGGTTACCAAAAATACCCTGAAGGGAAGAAAAACTTTCTGTGGCATTTCTCTGAGCCACAGGCCTGTTTGAATTTCCACTCCTGCTAATGTTAAGGTCCCCCTCCCCATCCTCCACATCCAGAATGAAGACTCTGACACTGCCCTGGGCACAGTGGTAAGAAAGCTTGGGGTCATGCTTTGGTTCAAAGTCATTTCCTCTGTTAAACAAGTGGTAATTTCTTCTGCCTTATAAAATCCTGAAGCCTGTGTTTATAATGAAGTCATGTTACCGTTCATGTATGTAGCACTTTTTATATATAAAAATGTTTCCACCCACATGACCCAGTTTCTGTACAGCAACAGAATAAAGATCACATTCTCTTTGCTGTGGGGCATGAAATTATGATAATGTTTTATGGTTAAATAATTGCATCTTTAGTCTTAATGAGCATGGAGTCAACAGTCAAAAGAAAACGTGTTGGTTAATAAAGAGGGAGCGTCGTGCACCAGAGACCATGTAGCCAACAGAGTGAGGGAGGAAGTGTGAGGGACAGGTAGAGAGAGGGTGGAGATAGAGAGAGACAGATAGAAACAGGGAACTTCTTTCATTCTAAATTTAAAGAGTAAGCTCAATACATCTTTTGACATCAAATGTCTTTTTGCATTATACCTACTGTAAGACAGACTGTTTTCATAAGGAATTAATATATAGTAATATAAGTATACTTATTAATGCATATATATTCTTTATATGTATATATAATATATATATTCCCCCATTTCTTTCAGTTAAGGGTCCAACACACTGACCCAGAAAGAGGGAAAGTAGCCCACCTGGGCCAAGCCAGCCTACCAGGAGCATATTCAGCCAAGGGCTTTCCCAACACTCTTATTCAGGTGTGTATGGGTGTGTGTGTGTGTGTGTGTGAGAAAAAAAAAATGCTGTAAAGGAAGCCAGATAAATCCTTTATACTGACCTCAGCAAGGACAGAGAAGAAAATGAACAAATTTGTTGATTGACTGAATTTGTAAACTGATTGAGAATTATTTGTGAGGAGCAGAGAGCAGCTGAGGATCTAAGGATGTTCCATTATCTTTTAAAGAAGAGAAAATAACTGTAGGTGTTTACGCTGGACAAAGGCAGTACATAATTTAGATGATCATTAAATATATAACATGACCATTACTGCTTAAAGTACATTCAGACACTTCCATTATTACTGAACTTCATTAATGCTGACAGCACTGGTTTCAGGTCGATAGATCGAGGCGTCATTTACACAGCAATAAGAAGAAACATGTGCCTCGCAAATCACGAGTTGGCACATACTCGCTGCTCAAGCACAACCCTTCAACGCCTCTGCAGGTGCGTATTCATGGCCACAACTTCATGAACAACCTCTCTGTAAATGAACACCCATAAACAGAATATTACACTTGAAGGCAAAAATGATATTAAACCATGATAGTGTCCTTTCAGTCCAGCTGCTCAAAACAATGGTTGGATTTTGTAGCTTTATCTGCTGTTCAGAAAGCAACTTTGTAAAACCAGGGTTCTCTTTGGGTTTCTGTTCCAGGTGGTACGAGCTCGAAGGCACTCGGGAGCTGCCCCCCCACACATGCCTCCATTAAAGGTATAAGAGCAGCTAATGAGTCACACACAGATAAGTGTATTCACCAGGACTCAGTAGGGTTCTATATGTGTGTAATGCTAGGACTAAACCTGTGACTGTACAACTTACTGTAATTATAGCACAGCCCTTGCCAAAGGATTAACCTTTAACCATAAGCTTCAACACAAAACCCCCATCCATAACCATGGGTCACAATTTACAAATGAATCTGAAATGCACACAGCAGCCTTAAGAGATAAACTGCTAGAATTAGAATCATATGCAAACGTTTGGGCATATATTTTATAATTATATCTATAGTTATATATGTGAGGAATAATGTTTGAGAGACTTGAATAATTCAGCCTCTTAAAGTACTTGTGTTTGTTTCAGACAGTGCAGCAGAGATCCCAGAGAAGTGCAGCCAAAAAGAAGCAGCACACAAAGACTGCGCTGTGTTTGTGAGATGGGCTGTTCGGAGAAAAGTCAAAAACAAACTCATCAACTCCATCCACACTTAGAGGCCGGTGTTCTGCAGGCTTTTTATGTTTGGAAGAAATTAGAAATACATTCATAAGACAGAAGCATAAATTATGGGTCAGTTTGTGTTAACTATCACCGTTTCTCCTCCCATCCTCATTCTGGGCGCAGCATTATAGGCGTCAGCCGTTAAAACACCAGGGACACACCAATAAGGTGCTAAAAGACATTGCAATAAATTTACATTCACACACAAACCACACTACAGATAGGACACTGGAATGGACCAATAAGGCATTTATTCTTATATTCTACACATTATATTATACAGAATTGGTGCAAACGAGCTGCTCTTTGCATGCATACGGCACTCCAGGTTGCACAAAATCATAGCTATTCAAAATTAATGATATGAGAAAACAGCACATACTCGGCTTTAAAAATCATGTTTTATATTTTATATTAAGCTAATATAAAAAGTTTTTGTTTTGCTAATATAATAAATGATATAGGTTTATATGCAGCACTTTTTTCAGACATATTTGCAAGTGCTATGTAAAATTTTCATTAAATACATTTAAACTACAGATGAGTTACTTTCAATGGACACTTACTGCTGATGTAAATGTAATTATGTAACAGGGAAAGATTTCTATTGAAATCATTTAATCTTTTGCAATGAAAGACTCTGGCTGCATCTGAAATCGCACACTACTTGAGTCGGTACTACATTTGAATTAGAACGTACTGCTCTACCGTTAAAACAGTGCGTTCTATACAGTATGAATGAGGGCAGTATGAATGGAATTCAGACGGACTGCATCCGCTGTGTTGATGTCACGTGGCGTGTCGTCACAACAGCGCGTTATTTTTTACCTTAACGTCGAATATGACTCCGCCTCTCCCGCTGCCTTATGGGATAGCGCAGTGCCTATCGAATGCCTGCTACAGAATTCGGCTGGAAGCAGCAGGTCATCGCCTCTTGTTTTTCCAATACTATGAATTGGGACACACTGCTCTCCTCATGTACTGTTTTCGCACTATATAGTAGGGAAGTATGTGATTTCGGACGCAGCCTCTCCCAACACAGACACAGCATGCTCATTTACACAGAATCAGCTCAAAATGCATTAAAGATTATTAAAGAGAAACTGTTTTAAAGATTTATCCCTTTGTTTTAGCATGATTACAGTATTTAGTTACAGTTTTCAGTTTTCTGTGCATTAGTACCTGAAAAGTACTATTTAAGATTATGCCTGAAAAACACTCAAATACAACAAACTACAAAAACGATGTTAAATGATTTAGCGACATTATA
>JBBPDB010038851.1:0-11483 GCA_037974465.1 Brachypetersius altus | reverse complement strand
GTGGTGTGAATGGAGAAGCAGAAGCTGAGTGTTTTTGGTGGAGGGATGTAGAGGCTTTAGGGAGAAAGAGAATAACTTTTCCCGTGAGACGAGATCTGCAGCTCTTGAGGAAAGAATACAGCATCATTTATTTCACACATTCTACACTAACTGATACACGTCCTCCTATTTTACACCGTTTATCTGTTGTTTTGTAACCCGAAATATTGTTTGGAATTGCTTGTCATAGCGTCACATCAATCATTTGCGTTATTTTATGCGTAATAACATAAAAAATCTATGTAAAGTATTATAAACCAGACCCTGAAAGGTGTTTTAGATGTTCTATTTAATATTTTGAAAACATAGTGATAAAAGATATACTATAATGATTTGCATATAATCATCACCAACTTTGATTTTCTAGCTATTGAAATTAATTTTAATAATTTAATATTAATTATATAATTGTAAGTAGGCATTTCATTTCAAATATGTTCTGGGTATTTATCCTGAATATTGCTTTTTACGCCATTATTCTTTACCCTTTCCTATTACTGACTTCATTTATTCAATTTAATTATAATTTAATTCTAGATTTTATTATTTATTTTGAGTATTTTATTTTTATTAACTTTATTTTGAGTATTAATTGGTTGGAATTTCATTATAGACGTAATTGAAACTTTATTCTGGGTGTACATTTTATTATTTATAACGATTTGCATCAGATTGTGTTAGTATTGCTCATAATTAGCAACTAGCTAACAAATGTAGCGTAATTTAAGTACGAGATTATTTAGTGGAAAAGAGTGTTTCTGAATTAGTGCCTCAGTGCCGTAGTGCTGAATCTAGTTAAAGATGCCTCAGACGCCCCCTCAC
Source organism: Brachypetersius altus (assembly GCA_037974465.1). Taxonomy (NCBI): domain Eukaryota; kingdom Metazoa; phylum Chordata; class Actinopteri; order Characiformes; family Alestidae; genus Brachypetersius; species Brachypetersius altus. The sequence goes on along the minus strand of JBBPDB010038851.1, from coordinate 10,622 downwards.
CCTTCCCCCCACCACCACCTCACATGTACACGCCCAGTAGCATGTTGTCACAACCTCCATAGTTAGTGTAGCTGCTGTGGGCTCTGGGGTCAAACAGCAACACACACACACACACACACACACACACACAACACCCACCCCAGCTTTTGCCCTCCCCCCCACCGCACGCATGCCTTTTATGTCTGTCGTGCTTCTGCAGTCAGAGCAGACAGAAGATGAGATGGATAGAGGGATGAAGGAAAGAGATAAAAAGAAACTGAGCAGCAGAGTAATATACTGAGGCTTATTGCAGCAGCCACATCAGAGATTTCATATGTACTTTCATCAGAGGAAGACCACTAACCTGATTTTGGTGGGAATAAAATGCTTACTTCAGCTAAAGCTACAGGGGTAAAGGCTGCAGGGACTGGTGCTGATGATTTTATTATGATTTTATTAAATAAGCTGCCAATGAAAGACTCATTACTGCAGCTGGGTTTGTGAAGAGTTACTGTCCGTCTCTGCCCGTCTCTGACTCTGAGAGAGATGGGATTTGATATTCTGGGAGTGTTCTGTTGCCCCGGGGAGGCAATTTATGGGGTTATTACAGCCATCTCCTCCTCAGCTTGCTCTGTACATACAAAAGTGGAGCTTCTCTACATTCAATAGGACACTGCAAAAATTAGAATCAGATCCATTAGAATCAGAATAAGAATCAGAATAACACACTCATAATCTGAGTTAAACTCAAAACCACACTCAGAAACAAAGTTAGAATCAATGCTTTTGAATCTAGAAGAACTTTCAGGAAGGTTTACGCCCTTGGGTGTGTAGGGAAAAACCCACAGAGGGAGGGGGTCCGGAGAGCGGCCGAGTGGTAAGCAGCAAGCATATAGGATGACAAACACTGGATTTAGTCTGTTTCACACCATTTTCATAAGTAATGTTAACATTTAAGCAAAACAACAACTTTTTTTGTTTTTGGTTATGATCCATGTTTAACCTCCAATAAGTCATGCAGACTGACATGTCCTTTATGCAGAGAGAAGTTAATCTGTATGTTGTAAAGAGAGCTCAGACTTTTTAAAGGTACACTGTATGAACAAAAGTATTGGGGTCCATTACACCAGCAGTGACTTCAATGACATTGCATTAAAACATATAATATGGAGTTGGCCTCCCTTTGCAGCTATAACAGCTTCCAGTAATCTTGGAAGGTTTTCTCCAAGATTTTGGAGTTTCTATAGGAATTTGTGCCCATTCATTCTGTAGAACTCTTGTGAGGTCAGGCACTGATGTTGGATGAGAAGGCCTGGCTTACAATCTCCATTCCAGTTCATCCCAAATGTGTTGGATGGGGTTGAGGTCAGGACTTTGTGTTAAGTTCTTCCACACCAAACTCATCCAGTCATGTCTTTAAGGACCTTGCTTTGTGCACTGGGGCACAGTCATGCTGGAACATAAATGTTTTTTTTCCCAAACTACAGACACAGAAATGGTGCGTCTTAGGGAAATCTACTGTGGGACTGGCTCTGCACCTGTTGCAGAAAGCGTTCTAAAATACACAAAAATAAACATTAACTACAAAAGAAACACTATGTTTTACACTATGTGTTGTGATTTCTTGTTTCATTTTAATGCTCTTTACATGGGGTAAGACTGGAGACAAAATGTGTCATATGGTTTTATTTATATCACCTTTGTCAGAGATGATGGCTCGTAAAAAATAACTTGGCCCCTAAATATTTTGTGTTTAGGAGCCAGTAGCTCCTAAGGTTTTTATTTTGTCTGGAGCCCTGTGTTTAAATTTTATGCCACTGTCCGTCTGACTACGCCAGTCGACCCAGTACCAAAGGCTCAACAGTTAGTGATTAACTACAGAGAATAATTAAGAGATGCTGTCACTGTTATTTTGTTTTTACTGGATTTGGACCCTTGTGTTTAGTCTACACCAAACCCTTCATATCCCAGCTCTTTTAATTAGAGGGGGACTGGCAGTCCATGCTTCTCTCTCTGTCTCTCTATCTATTTATATCTCGCACAGAAGTGGTCTGGTCATTATTGTTCTAAAGATTTGAAGAGAGTAAGTGATGCTGAAGTGTGTGTGTGTATTTGTGTGTGTGTGTGTGTGTGTGTGTGTGTGTTCATTGTTTCTTGTACTGTTTCCAGTCCATCACATGGACATCCTTGACCATAAAACAAATCCTGTAGTCAGTTAATGCTGGGATTAAATAGTGATAGTGATAATTAATAGTGGGGTAAATCTCCAAAAGTGTTTTTTTGTAATTTCAGTTTATTTAAGACACAATTCATTGGCGTGATTTGAGTATGTATAATAGTTTAGTAGTTAGTCAATCTGTCTGTCTGTCTAGCTGGCTGTCTGTCTGTTTATCTATCTATCTATCTACATTCATATATAAGAGAAACTGAGTGGATCTCTTGCTGTTGTGTGTGGGAGACCCGAGTTTGAGAGCAGCGTGTGTTCTGCTGTGGAAGCAGGTAGTGTAATTAACACGAGCAGTTTGTTCTGATCACTTCCCACTGAGCCGTTTAATCCATCAGTCTGCTCCTCTATCACTTTCCACAGTTCAAAGTCAGAATCAAAGAATACTTTCCAGCATACATTATACCTTAAAATATATATCAGCATCTTTGTGTTTACAGATAAACAGAACAAAGATACAAAAGAACAGATAACAAAGTGCACGAATATTTTCAAAGTACAAGTAGGGGGAGAATGACGTAGGTGTGTGTATCTGCTTTATCTGTAAGAGTCATTGTTGTTGCTCTCTACGTAAGATTCAGCAGCTGTCGGACTGATGCATGGTTCCTTCTTGTCATTACTGTGTGTGATTAAAACAGGAGTGGGCAGGGTTTTACCCCCATAGCCCAAGGTCGGGTTTTGCTGAAGGATCAGCCCAAACCTCCTCCCCCACCTGCTGCATTATTTATGGACTCCTGCACTCCCCCCACTTCAGTCTCCCTGTTCCACCAAAACAGCTCTAAACCGTCAAAATATGAACTCCACAAGACCACTGACTGTGTGCTGTGCTATCTGGCATCTGATCCTATAAGTCCTGTAGGTTTTGAGGTGAGGCCTCCATCGTTTGGACTATTTTGTCCATCACATCCCACAGATGCTTGATCGGATTGAGATCTGAGGAAACCGGAGGCCAAAGCAACTTGAAATCTTTGCCCTGTTCCTTAAACCAGTGGCCCCCAACCTTTTGTATGATACAGACCAGTTTAATGTAAAACACTATTTTCAGAAACGACTAAGAACAAAGTGTGTTTGTTTGTTGTTTGATTGGTTGATTCTGATCACAAATGTGTAAAGTAGAAGTGATGTGATTTCAGAACAACTCTGATTACGTATTTACAGCACAGTCCAGCTGAGCACATATACAGTACATACACAATGAAGTTGATTAATTTCAATCATATATTTACAAAGGAAACTGGGCAATTCTGATTGCATATTGATGGATAAAAATCAGTTCTGATCATGTATTTATATTTACAGGCGCAACCAGACTGTCGCATATTAACATCAGAAACGAGACAATTTCGAACAAATAGAGACCGGATCACTTTTACCACAAATGTATCTCATTTCACATATTTACAGCAGAAATCGGACACATTTCCAGAATCTGATCACATGTTTCAAACATAATTTTTTCCAACACACATTTATATAACATTCTTGCCAGTCATTTCAAATGGTTCTGATCTGAAGTCCATCTGTCCACCTCTATGCCACACGCTATCTGAAGAGTGAAGGACAGAGTTGGTGAAAAAGGAAGAGAGGACAGCAATTGCTCTTAGAATGAGGTTAGCAACTGTGGATACCGCACACTCTGCAGGACTAAGAGAATGGAAAACGGATCATGGGGTGTATGTGTGTGTGTGTGTGTGTGTGTGTGTCTGTGTGTGTGAAAACTGCCCTAGTTCAAGCAGCATTCAGAGACAGATACACAGACAGACAGACAGAAAGACAGATGCAGTGTGCTTTATAGCTACAGAGCCGACCTCTACACATCCATTATTCATCTGTGAATTATATCTCGACTGAATGGCGCTGTGTGTGTGTGTGTGTGTGTGTGTGTGTGTGCGTGCATGTGTGTAGAGTGCAGAGAAGGGCCTTGGGGGAGGGTGTTAGCGGAGGTGAAGGTGTTAGCACTGAGCCTTCAGTATCCGAAGCATCTGAGCAGTGGATAAATGTATTTACTGTGTCAGTGGTGTTACTGAAACAGTTTCTGGATAAAAGTAAAATTTGATAGCGACAATATGATGGATTTCAGAGTCATTCAGGAAGAACTCTCATAAATGGCGCCTTGCAAAAAAGACGTGTTGCTTTTAGGAAGTCTTTACAGTATTATTTATTACTTTTTGTGTGTCTGACATTTGTCTGAGTGTCTGAGTATTATTAACTTCATACTTAATACTGTTCTAAATCGTATTAAATACTGTAATAAATAGTTTTATAGTTGTATGGTAACCTATAAAATTACATTATTACATTAGACAGTGTGTATTAAATCTACTTTTTCTATGGTTTGCAAACAGTATATGAATCAAATAATTATTCTGCAGTTTATTTATTGACACATTGGTTGTTGTTTTTTACTGGCTCTGTAATTGATCTCAATTTGTAGTGATCTAGAAGTAACTATAAAACCAGTGATAACTTATGAAAAACATGTTGAAATATTCCATTAACATGTCATCATATTTCCCAAACCATGATATAAATCACAATATGGATCTACAAATATCTTTAAAATGAGAAGCTGAAGTGGTGTCATATACAGTTTTATTTAGTTTTTATTAAAAATTTTGCTAAGAGTAAATATGGTTCCTTTTAACGTTTGTAGCACGTTTGCACTAAGAAGCATTTTAAGGGTGTTTTTTTTTATTGTCATTGTTACTGAAAAGCTGCACTAGCATGCGCAAACCATGCAAAATACACCAACGTCTCTGTTGCAGTTCCATGCAAATATCATTACAGCAGGCCAGTCAAGATAAAGGAAGGCTTTTTTTGCATCAGTCATCCATCATGGGAAAAAAAATTGATGGAAAAAGGTTTTTGAACCCTCGCAGTTGTAAAACTCTCTAAATGTAAAAAGGCCTTTGATATTTATTGTTATATGTCAGTATAACACTTGTCTCAGTTTTTCACATCCTCTCGAATTGTTGTTTTGTGTTTACCTACTCATTAGTCAAACGTGTGAACCCACCTCCTACGAAACACCTCTTTTTTCTGTTAGGCAGGAGACGTGGCACAGCTCCCACTTAAAAAGCCATCGACTGAAGATCTCTAACGCAGCAGAGATTCAGCCTTTAGCAGCTCCTTGAGTGATGTTCAAAGTTAATGTGGAGTTTGGAAGAGAGGCATCGTTCATTTATAGACGTCTTTAACCTTTTCTCACATTCATGAGTGTAAATTATGCTGCGTTGGTGGTGACTTATTGATTGCCTGTGTTTGTTATTGCAGTCACTCCCTGATGCTTGACATTAATGCACAAGTAAAAGGAAACGTTCAGATTTCATATTTTCATAAAATCACACAGAGCAAAGTGTGAAATAAATTTGAAGGATTTTGCATTTTGACTGCACTGGTTGCAAATGCCTCAAGAGAACAGAGAATTAGTAGATGGTGTGTGTGTGTGTGTGTGTGTGTGTGTGTGTGTGTGTGTGCATGTGTGTGTGTGCGTTTTCCTGCCATGTAGAGCTATAAGAGGTTGCGGGTTTAACATATGCTCAGGTATTTTAGAGCAGTATTACGGTTTCAGTAACACTTATATCATCCTCACACACATTTCCCTCCACATTTCCCTCTTGTATTTCGTTCTCTTTATTTATTTCAGTTCTTCAAATATTCTAATTTACAAAAGAAGTCAACTGCATAAGGACATTCATTCTGGTATAAATAAAGTTGAAACGACATTTCAGTTCATTTAGAAACACCAATTTTATGTCTTAGACATAAATCCATACTGAACTACTGATCTACCTCCAAAATATGTGGACACCCCTCCTGTTTATTGAGTTCAGGTTTTAGACACAGCAGTTGCTGATAGGTGTACAAAATGAAGCACAGTCATGCTGTCTCCACAGTAGAATGGTTGCAGTGAGGAGCTCAGTGACACGGACACAGGATGCCGCCTTCAGATGGTTGGATTTCAGGAAATATTAGCAGGGGAAATGGGTCTCAGTGGACAAGTAGGTGTAGACAAGCCTAAAATTTCACGTTTTTCACTTTCACGTCACAGTGCCAAGCGTTGTGATTACCAAGCATTACCTAGAGTGGTGTAAAGTAAACCTCTACTGGAATGTGATAGATGATCACAATTAAGCAGTCCCATGCATGAACCTGTGTTATTGGATGCCAGGAGAACAGTACCTGCTAAAATGCATGTTGCCACCAGTAAAGTTTGCTGGCAGAGAGACACAAAACAAGCAAATACCAAAAATGTCTGGACCCGAATGCATTTAGGAAAGTGGGGAACGTATTAAAACCATTGGCTGAACTAATCTGTCCCAGCCTATGGGGTAGCCGGAGGCCTGGTGCTTAGTGAGGTGCCCCTGTGATCAGAAAGTCATGGGCTTGAATCCCAGGATGGCCTGTGGCACCACTGAGGTATATAGCAATATAATGTCAACTCATGCTCCCCGGATGCTGCATCCATGACTGCTGACTGCTTCACTGAATAGGTGAATGGGTTAAATGCAAAGAAAAATTTTGTGCCGTTCACACTGTGCTGTGTGTGAAAATTTGAAATGTTGTGGCCAGGTGGGTGTGTAAGTGGGGCTATTCTGAAAGGAATAATATTTAGTGGAACCATTTCAGCTATCAGCGTGTGTCATGTTGTCTCGTATTTATCTGTGGTCTTTTATTCTTCACTAGACCTTCGAATACCACCCACCCCCTCTTGCACCATTGCACATGTTCAGTGTGGTGCAATGCTCAGAGCTCCAGACTGCACTGTGATTGGCTGGCGCGGGTGCGCCTGGGCCAGGTGTGTTGCTGTGCAATCTCCAGCACATTCACGTTCAGTATAGACTGCAATCATCGTCTGACAGAGAGCTACGCGACTACAACAACAAGGGCCAGAGAAGCTTTCTTTCTGAAACGAGACCTTGCTTTCGCACTGAATTGTTCAGGCTAATAGACTGTGGTATTGGTGGTGGGACACTGTTTTCTATTTTCTTTAACATGGACAACTTTCTCTTGCCAAGTCAAATCAAATGAATTGTATTTCTGTCACACCTTTTAAACTGCCATTGTCACAAAGCAACTTTATAATAGTGAGGGTCCAAGCCCCTGGTGAGCAAGACGGAAGCCAGTGGCTAGGAAACACCCCCTGAACCGGACAATTAAAGCCCCTTGTGCTGAATGATCACTCAGCCTGTCCAGCTGTAGCTACAGTCCAGTACAAACACATAACACCATCAACGATGTCATACTAGTAGAGGGATTTTCTAAGTAATGTTTTTTAAATAATAAACAACACATGTCCATCTAGTACACACATAATATATACACTGTTTTAGGGCATACAGGATCCCCTTTAACCAGCTGAACCAGGCTGACCAAATGTTCTCTGCAAGCAAAGCCAAAATACAGGATTGTGGAAGCAGGTTAAAAACAATGTGTTTGTGTATGCTTTGTGTGTGTGTGCGTGTGTGTGTGGGTCTGGGTAGCTGTGTGGACTACTGTGAGAGAGAAACAAAAGAAGGCAAAAGAATGAAACAACATCACCATCTTGAACTGAGGACGCAAATGTATATACCTTGCCTCCTCAGTCCAAGGGGGTGATGGTGTTTCATTCTTTTGCCTTCTTTTGGGTATATTGTTTGATTATTTAAAAAAAAAGGTATATAATTCAAAATCTGTGCATTTGAATCACTGCACTATACTATCACCTTGGCCCATTTATTTTGTCCTGATAAGAAGTCATCAGACGTAAGAAACGTATTTTAAACTTATTTTCGCTTTTTGTGCTAAATTTATCCTGGTTCCTTTGTAAGTGCAAGCAGGTGAACATAAATTGAGTTTGGCCACCTGGGACGCTTTGTATGAAAGTGAATGTGCGTGTGTATATGTGGGTGGGTGTGTGTGTGTGTGTGTGATGGGGTGGGGTGGAGGCAGGGTCTGGCTGCATTTGCTAAAACTGGGCTGTGATATGATCTGCTAACAGGTCAGTGATCCAAAACATACATCCAAATTCACCAAAAATGGCTCAGTTACCACACAGAGACACCCCATCTCTGACATAAATCCTGCTGAAAAACCCTAAAGCTGAGCAGAAGAGAATACTCAAAAGAGAGGAGCCAGGACATTGGAGGATCTGGTTGCACAAATGCAAGTATGGCAATCATTGTTGGCACAAAATATTGTTTCCTAGGGTTTGTGTTTGTTTTTTGTTTTTCTAGACTGAATTTACTCAATTTAAAGGTTAGATGTTTCTCACATTGGTAGAGTGACAATAAATCAATTTACCACAAGAACATTATTTTAAAATTATGAATCTATCTATCTATCTATCTATCTATCTATCTATCTATCTATCTATCTATCTATCTATCTATCTAAGCCTCAAAGACACCATGTATAGTACATTCTGAGTGTGTGTGTGTGTGTGTGTGTGTGTGTGTGTATGAGTGTGCTGGTCTCTTGAGTCAGTGTTGCCTCAGGCTGTGGAAGAACAGACACTGTTGACATTGACAGTGATTGGTGGAGGGTTCGGCAGAGGGAGGAGTCAAAGGGAGTTCAGTGCTCTATATGTATCTCCCCCAATTCATTCCTCAAAAACACACAAAGCCGAACACTAAAACACCACCTAAAACACACAAAATCAGTTTTATATCCTTATGTTTTTTCCGCGTAATTTCATTTTTCTGCCTAGTAACACAGACTTGTTTTTTTCTCAGATATTCAGTAAAATCTCATTTATAGTCCAGATGCTGTGAGGGGAAAACCTGTGTGAATTATTTATTGTCATTGTTCCCGCTAGCCTCAGTTTTATTAAATGATGAATTATTAACAAACAAGACATAAGATGTCGTGCAGAAGAAATACAGTTATAAAATGATTTATGGTAATAATAATAATAACAATAATAATAACTACAGCAAAATAATAATAAACAAAAGCAACAACAATAATTATTATTATTTTATTATAATAGTTATATAATAAGTATTACTATTATTATGACCAATAATTTGGTGAAATAGAAACAATGTTTATTTGTTTATTTCAATTATTTTTGGCATATTCACAGTAACATGTAGATGCATTATTTAAAGTAAAACACATACTTTCCAATGAAATAAACATTTGTTTTCAAAATATCAAAGCATTTTATTAATGCTTTTATTAAATAGCTCTAAATGGACACTGTTGTTTTTTTCTGAATTTTAACACAAATGTATACAAATCTGTTGATTTAAAAGATCTAAAGATAAATTCTGTGCTCCGGATCTGCAGCGCACTGAAACACAGAATGCTCTGAGCCACACGCTCCCTGAGGAAGAGCTGAGTATCCCAAACACAGCCTTATGGGTAATGTATTCAACATCAGTATTAATAATAGCCAATTAGCACAATAACACGATTCTAATCCAGCTAGATTCCCCTGTAACACCGCACAGATGGCCTTAGATAAACCAGGGAGGGGAGGAGGAGAGAAAGAGAGTGGGAGAGAGAGACAGACAGACAGACAGAGAGAGAGAGAGAGAGAGAGAGAGAGAGCATAAAAGAGAGTAAAAGGCAAGTGGAGATAGAGAGGGAGGTATAATGAATGGATGAGAGAGAATGGTGTGAAACACTGGAGAGAGAGAGGGAGAGTGAGGGTAGAACAGGGGGAATAGAGGATGAAAATATCAAGAGGAATAAAAGTCAAGTGGAGAGAGAGAAACAGACAGAGAGAGAGAGAGAGAAAGGGGGAAGAAAACATAAAAGAGAGTAAAGATAGAGAGAGAGGTGGAATGAATGGATGAGAGAGAATGTTGTGAAACACCGGGGAGAGAGAGAAACGGAGAGCGAGAAAGACAGAGAGAGAGAGAGCGAGAGAGAGAGAGAGAGAACACCAAATTTTTGCAGTGATCAGTGTTTTGTTTTTGTTTGGTTTATTATTATTATTATTATTAATATTTTTGTTGTTGTTGTTGTTGTTGTTAGTAGAAGTAGTAGTAGTGGTATAGAGAGGAGTACCAGTAATATTACTTTATATGAATTTAGTTGTTTAGTTTGATTTGTATAAGCCAATATATTCATTGTTCAAGGTTTTTTTTATTGTTTGCGCTCTATTACGAAGTGCAGCATTATTTGACGTGAATTAAAGTGAACTGAACTGCATGGAATTGAACTGAACTGAACTGAATCAATTTGAATTGTGTTGAAGTGAATGCAGAGCCTGGGACAGACAGAGCAATAGAGAGAGAGAAAGAGAGACTGAATAGGAGGAGATAGGGAAGGCGTCAGGAAGGGGACAGAGACTGTAATGTAGTTTCATTTCCAACCAGACTGTCCGCAGTCCATATTTAGCACACTCAGCTTTACAAAACACACACACACACACACACACACACACACACACACACACACACACACACACACACACACACACACACAC
>JBBPDB010038812.1:0-11484 GCA_037974465.1 Brachypetersius altus | reverse complement strand
AGGGAGACTGTCCCCTGTAGTTAGAGAATGGAAGTCGTTTTGGATAAAAGCGTCTGATAAATGCCGTAAATGTAAATTATGCCCCTGGATAACCTGTTTTTCAAGTTTTGGGTTAAGCTCTTCACTTCCTGTGAAGGGGCATTTGTAATGCCAATACATGCTGGACAACGGCATGCTTTTAACATTGCGGACACAGTTTGGGGAAGAACCTTTTCTATTCCAGCCTGGCTGTGCTCCCAGGGCACAAAGTGTGCGAGAACTTGACTGGACCCCACAGAGCCCTGATCTCAACCCCATCCAGCACCTTTGGGATGAACTGGAACAGAGATTGCCCATCAGACCTTCTTGTACAACATCAGTGCCTCATAAATAGTCAAACGTTCTATAGAATGAATGGACACAAATTCTCACAGTAACACTCCAAAATCTTGTGGGAAGCCTTCCAAGAAGAGTGCAAAGGGGAGGCCAGCTCCTTAATAAAGTCTATGTGTTTGAGTGCAATGTCATTAAAGTCTCTGCTGGTGTAATGGTCAGACATCCCAATACTTTTGTCCATATAGTGAACCTCAGGTAACTTTTTAAAAGTGATACATTTACGGCATTTATCAGACGCTTTTATCCAAAGCGCCTTCCATTCCATTATCTACAGGGGTCTGTCTCCCTGGAGCAACTTGGGGTTAGGGGTCTTGCTCAAGGACCCAGTGATGGTGTGCTGAAGGTAGGATTCGAACCTATGACCTCTTGGTTCAGAGGCAAGTATCCTACCGCTAGGCCATCACCACCCTATTATTGATTTCACATTGTGTCCGATATGGCCCTGTTCTGAAAAAAATGTGGCAGCAAGTATTTATCATCTTCAAAAGCTGATGCTGGTAAGCTTTTTGGTCAAACAGCCACAGTGGCGCACCAACTAGAGTAACACTAAACAAACTTCGGAGACGCTTTACAGACTGGCTGAACAATCCTGGTAAAACTGGAAAAGTATCATGGGTCTATTTGGAACAACTTTTTGGCAGAAGGCATTGCAAGAAATGGGCCTTTATTACTTTACTCTTTAATTTGGAGACCTGTTGTATATAAGCATCAGAACAGTTGCACCATCACAAATAACATCGTGGCTGGGATCATCCAATGCGACCAAATGTTATTTGTTAGTCAGGGGTTTTGTAGCTTAAATGTCTTCTTATTGAGTATCAGTACATGTCTAGTAGTAGATCGCTGACGCAGTGTATGGCTGTAATTATATCTGGAGAGTTCCCACAGTACGTCCAGCAGGTCCACATGCGCGCAGGATTGAACACATTATTAAATGCCCGAGCAAAGGTGCCTCTATAGAAATCCTCACTGTCTGAATGTCATGTCTGAATGCCATGTAAAGGTGTGGTTCCAAAGCACAGGTTTAGAAAACAGGTTTTTTCATTGTGGCTGTGTGTGCTCAGACAGGTTCATGAAAATGAGAGGTTTTTCAGGTTGCATGTAAATCATCACTGTAAACAAGGGCAAACATAAAATATATGTCCATGGTGTCAGTGTGTCATTTCATTTCATTTCTTCAGCCTCTTAGGTGACAAAGGCAATGGAGAGGCACAGGTTGTTGAGGGCACTGGTTCTCGGCTTGGTGATCGTTGCCATAATTAAAATCTTCACCAGGTAAGGCCATGACTATCAAAGCCTGTTTAAACAAATGAAGATGCAAGAATAGGTCCAGCATTGGGATCACTGAATGCAGTGATAAGAAACAAGTATTCACACACTTACTGTGCATATATCCAATTCAAATGTATAACTAAATGATCAAAAATGTATAAACAAAGGATCATTATCCAGATAAACCGGTTCCTGCTTCTGAAGCTTATGTTTCTGGTAGAAGAACAGCAATACTGCATACAGTCAGCAGGGCTGTGTGGGTGATAGGACAGATTTGCTTTTATTTGCGATATAAAAAAATCCACAATAAACAAAAGTTACTTCTAGTGCCTCTACATGCTGTTATAACTAAGTGAGGAGAAAAGATCATGTATTGAAGACCCACTGGTGTGTAATATTACAGCAGTTGTCTTTAGCTCATCTGAAAGCAGCATTCTTCTCTTTCCAAAGGTTTCTCTGGTTCAGACATGAGATCCTACAGATTTAACCCGTAATAAAATACCTTTTTGACTTTTTATGACCGAGGCAGAATATTGATATAAAAAACAAATAATACATGAAGCAGAATAATGCATGTTTCGAATATACTCTGTGTTGCATCAGTGCCACCAACAAAGCATGGAGCTTTGTTATACTCAGGGATTGACGTAAGCGGGCCAGTTTTCAGTCTGGTGCACAAACACTTCTCATCAGGGCTGGACTGGCCATCGAGAACGCCAGCCTGGTTGGCCGGTCCCGGCTCAAAATGGCCGGCCCGTTTTTTTTGTTTTTCTCGTAGTCACAGATTATTCTGTGGTCACTGCCGTTTCGCACCCTCCTGAGCTGGTGCTGTTTTACTCACTGTGCGTTTGATTAGAGGGAATGTAATCCTGCAGGACCAGTGAACCCTTGGCTCCTTAATCTGTTAGCTTTCTTATCAACAATGACTGGTAAAACAGGTCAAAGCAATGCAAAAACGTTTGAGGCGCCAGCTTGTTTTGAATAAACTAGGAAAAACAAGCAAAAAGACAAGCAACTGACTCTTCATGTAATGAGCTGGTTTGCACATTTGTGCCATCAAGTTGTTGGTTTTAACTTACAAATGTTAATGCCGGTTTTTAAAATCGCATAAAGTTACAATCCATATAAAAGTTGCGTGAAGAAATCAGCTTCAAATAATGAACGCATACATGACAACTGAAAAAAAAAAACAAAAACATAACATTGGAAATAGAGGTACACTAGAATGCTCTGTAGAATTCTTTGTATTTGAATGCGTTTTGTTTGTGCTGGTCAAACATCAAGGTGGAAAATATTGACAAAATGCAAAATAAACTTCTCAATAAGTGGTTCTGAGTGAACAGCAGCTTGAACCAACCTTTATCTAAACATGAACGTTTGTGTTGTTACCTCGTTTGTCACTTTGGACCTTTTGTTTACATTTTAGCAGGGGGACAGTAACAACAAACCCGAAAGGTGAGGATCTAGAAACAGAACGTTTCTGGAGGCAGGATTCTTCTGAACCTGACAATTGGGATACACCGGAAGATCCTTCAGAGGCTGAGGAGAAAAATAATCAAAAGGCAGAGGAAGAAATCGAAAAGAAGATCGCGAAAGATACTAACAAGAAGCTCGGGAAAGAAACTGACAAGAAGCTCGGGAAAGAAACTGACAAGAAGCTCGAGAAAGAAACTAACAAGAAAACTGAGGAACGCATCGACAAAAAGGAATCAAAACCAGAGCCAGAGGAAGAAGAAGTGATCGAAATCAAAAGGGTCCCAGAGAGACCAAGTGCAGGCCCTCTCCAACTAGTACACTTGGACCTTAAAGGCGCTGCACCCAAAGTCAGTTATTTAAAGCAGGTAAGCAAGTCGTAGAAAAACCACTTTTGATTCCATAAAAAACCCTTCAGTGGATCCATTTCAGTAAATGAGTGAAGAACACAATACAAAAAATTCCAGAGATTTTGAAAAATAGAATGTTAAGCAACGGCTCTTTTGAACAATTAAAACGTTTTTCATATTCAAACTATGAAAGGCAGTGATTAAGTTTTAATTGTGATTAATTTATTTTTAAAGTACTGCTATATGAACAAAAGCGCAGTAACATTTGGTTTGCCCACACTTTAAACAAAAAAAAGAGCTTTAACACAGTTACAATTAAAATGGTTATAAATGCCAACATAAACATTGCTGTAATCAAATCAAATAAAAAACAACACTATTTGCCACTGCAGTGCGTTCACCTTTTATTTAGTTTATTATAGAAAAGAAGTTCCCCTCAGAGTCCAGAGCACAGGGGGTGGAACCATTATAGCAGCTAGGAAGAGGGACCGACTCCATTCTATGTATCTAAATGCAATGTTATAAAAATCTCTTTTGGTGTAATGGTTAGGCATCCCAATACTTTTGTCAATATGGACAAAAGTAATGGGACACTTGACCCCTTGCGAAAACCAGCTGACGTGTAGAGCGCTCCCATAACTTCGGTGAAAGCACAGAACTTTCAAAATGAAAGGATGTTTTAAAAAACCTGCATTGATAAAATAATTGCTGGCGTTAAGTAAACAATGCGCTCGCACCATAATAAGACGTTGTCGTGCCCAGCCCTTATTCAAACATGTTTTTTGAGGAAGCTAACATGTTTTTTTTTTGCCATTGCTTAATAAATCATTCGTGGCACTTTTTTAAAAGCACATTTGACTCCAGGCTTTTTTCGTGGTGTTTGCATATTGCAGATTTTTCCACTGTTCTCCTCGCTGGGTGCTACTGGAATTTTGATTGAGTATGAAGATATGTTTCCGTATGAAGGAGAGCTTCAGATTCTCAGGTCACCAAACGCTTACAGGTAGGTTTGTCTGATTCCTGCTGTTCTTTTTGTATTGTATACTCTGTGTTGATTAGAAGTGACTTTTTCACATATGTATCATGAACTGGAACAGTCCGGAGGAAATAGAGGAAATTCAGAACTTCGCAAACCACAGCAATCTTGAAGTGGTGCCCCTGGTGCAGGTGTTTGGACATCTGGAGGTGAGGGAAGGAGAATCATTACACTGCAGAGGTATTTCACAGGAAATGAAAACAGGGATGCTACAACATCATTCTTTTGTATGTATTTTTCTTGATGGGTAGTTTGTTCTGAAACATGAGAAGTACCTCCATTTGAGGGAGGTAGACCAGTATCCAAATAGCCTGAGCCCAAAGGCCCCTGGGAGCCTGGAGCTGGTTACAAGAATGCTAAAGCAAGTCCTGAAGAGACACCCAAACATAAGATGGTTCCACATCGGCGCAGATGAGGTTTGTGAAGCCTAACTTACATTAATTCCTTTGTTATTTAATCTGTCTGTAAATATTTAAGGCAAGTTTGCGCGGGTTTACCCAATGTCTTGTTGCACACTATTTATTGGGCTGCAGAATGAAAGTGAAAAATTCTGTCATACGTGAACACACCACACACAGGGTACTTCAGCGGTGCCTAGTGGTCTTGGGAACCAAACCTGGACCACTTGGCTACCAGCTGCCCCTGGTATATAGCTTTATATAGCTTTGTCTAGTCATGATCCTGGACATCGCTAATACTGCAGTATGCAGTATGCAATCAGTCACATGACCCAAACAGACATCGGGATGTTTGGCAAAAAATATCTCAATCTGACCCTTAAATACATCACCTCAAAAGTTCACAGATATTTGTTTACAATACATTGGAAAGCAAAATGTTGCTTCAATATAACTGCAGCATTGTCCACAGACCCAGCCATTCATTTTTGTCCTTAGTACATGTTTGTGGGATCTGCATGTCACAGGTGTGGGCTGCATTGTGTGGATGTGGTTTACTTTCTATTTATAAGAGGCACATGGTTCACTGTCGCACGAAAGCTCCAGCTCAGGAAAAATCACTCTAGGCACAACAAGCAAACAATGGAAACCTGCATTGGTTTAATTGATCAGCACTTCTTGGTTGCTATGTGTAATTTGCGAAACACTTAGGAACAGGTTTTCTCTGACACTGTGCCCAGAGCTGTGTACCCCCTAGTGCTTCTGGAGACATTTTAATTTGAACTGTAGAAAGGTAATGCTGCCATTTACAAATGTCCACTGCACTTGCTGTGAACTCATCCTTCCGCTCCCTTTCGCCTGGGCCTTGCCATTCGATGAGCATGTCTGTTTACAGCACAGGGCGTGAATAAATGTTAATGAAATAATGAATCACCAGGATGTTTCTGTGAAGACGTGTGTAGTTCAAAAGCACTTCTTTTATTTTTCTCTGTTTACACTCTGCATTCTTGAATTGAGCGCTAAGTTTAGAGATTCACCATCCAGCGACCAGTTTTGCGGCAGTTCTGAGAACAGGTTTTCTCCGACACTGTAAATACATGTAACTGTGCCAGCGGTGAGCAGACACACATAAATGAAGTGTTTCTGGCTTCCAAAGAATACATATTTCAGGTCAAGGACAAGGAAACTTTCATTTGTATCGTTTTTTTTATATTTAAATTGTTCCTTTGGTGCAAAATCTTAAGGGACAGCAGATTTTTAAAAAGTGTTGCCAGTTATACAGTTACTTTAAACTGAACATAAAATGGAAACCAATTCCTGGAGAGGATATTGAAACTCAGTTCTGATATTTTCAGTCCTATCGGTGGGATTTTTTGGGTGCACTCCAGTGACGCCTGTCTCTATCAGATTACAGTGCAAAGTTCAGAATTATAAAGCAGAATTGACTTAGAGAATGAAGCCATTATTATTTATGAAACTGCTAAAGAATTTGACCTTCAAATACAGAATCATAACATTGTGCATCTAATCCATATGTTTTTTTTGGCAACATTATAGTTTCATAAAAAATCCAAAGAACACCTGTCTGGCAACGGTGCAGGTCACAAAAACAAATACTAAAGAAATACTGGCCCCATCATTTATTGTTGTAATGTTTCGACCACTTTGGTCACTGTGGTGAAATATGGTGGCGGTAGCATCATCACGCACAGCTTGGACAGTGAATTTAAAACTGTGTTAAAAAGCTTAACCTTTCCTTAGGCACATTCTGTTATAATTTAATTGAAAATATTATACATTTTCTTTGGTTTCTTTGAAAAGGGCTTAGTGCAAGCTGAACAAGCTGAACAAGATTGGGACCTTAAACGCAAAATTGCTTAAACCTAAGAAGCGTTTATGATCTGGAAGGAACTTGAGGAGTAAACAATATGTGTTGACATGAAGGTGTTTTATTGGTAGTTTAGGCATATTGTGTTTGTCGTCTTTGTGACTTTGTGACTGTAGATCAGATCTTATTTTTTTAGGTAGATAATACAAACATCCGGATGACCTTGTCTGCTTTCTGTGTAATTTCTATGTAGTCCCTATACAAGGCATACTATTATACACAAATATCCTTCCATTCTTTACAGATGTAAAATGTTTTTTATTGCTCTAGATGACTACATGATATGTGAAACATTTGCTTGGTTTGATTCATTAGTACTTAGACTTTGCTTGCACCTAATGTTCAGGTTTATGAGCTTGGCCAGAGCGAGAACTCGAAGGCCTGGTTGGAGATGAACAATGGAGACGTGGGAGCACTGTACCTCAACCATGTGTCAGCAATTTGCAGTGCAGTAACTGAGATGAGACCTGGAATAAGAATGCTTTTTTGGGAAGACATGCTCAGAAAGATGTCTGTCGAGACCATTCAAGGTATGTCAAAGGAAGGCCATTCAATTTCAATGTAGCCTTAAATAATAACAATAATAACAATAAAAATATTAATTGAAAAAATAAATTTTATTATTTTTCACCCAAGGACGCCGTACAATAATTGATTAAATATTGGTACAAAATCGCATATAAACACTTCCCCCTTGCCACAGATATAGTTGATTTTCCAAGACATTCTGGCTTATGCTAATGTAGCTGTGGATATTTGCAGATGCCTATTTGCATTATTCAAACTAGGCATCACACACCTTAAACCATGCTGAGTTGCCCAATACACTTGCTTATGTGGTTTCTCACACAGTACGATGTACTGTTTTTGATAAAAATAGACCAAATTCGGTCTTTATATTGAAGCTGAAATCAAATTGTGTCATTGATGCCACATGATTCAAAAGACAATATTCTGGTTTCTCAAATTGTGATCTTTGATCAAAGCCATTTCTACTCTAACAATTTCTGATATCATTATAATCCAAAATTCTATTATCAATTAGTATAGTTTGTTCTCATTTAGAGTTTGTGTGCTAACTGCCAGTATTTTTTGCTCGTCTAGCTTCAGGTTTACCAGCGCTTGCATTCCCCATGATATGGAGTTACAGTCCACAAATGGATGTGAATGAAATAGGTAAGACCGAAGTTGCAGGTGTTACAGTCAGTACATATGTGATCCAGTCTTTGATTGAAAGTACCAGAAAAAATCTGTCACTTGAAAAAATTATTTCCTTAATTTGCAGGAAAGCATGTGGAAAAATACCAGGCGTCTGGATTTACAGGCGTTTGGTTTGCAAGCGCATTTAAAGGAGCTTCAGATGTTGATCAGAGATGGCCTCCACTGAACCACTATATGGGGAATCATCTAGCCTGGCTTAGAATGTTAGAGTTTATGCCAATGTTCCCTACTATAAAATTTCAAGGCATCACCTTAACAGGCTGGCAAAGGTTTGTACACAGTTTGCATATCTGGGGAGTGGTGTAACAGTACCTGTAGATTCATTGCCTGTAATTCAGATTTTCTGGTCAGTTGCTTCAGTGCTTCTGTTCACGTGTGTATATATAACCCAGAGGTATATTTACAATTATTTCATACACAGATAAGAATTAAAGTATTTAATTAACAAAATATAGTCTTCTGGACTATGCTGAAGCGTAATTTGAGGTAATTTTTTAAGGAATAATTAGCCAATCCAGGTTGAGGCTGGTGGGGACACCAACATCTTTTGTCAGGCAGAATGATGTACGAAAAGAGAAAGCTGCACAAAACACAAGCTTACTTTGTGCCAAAAGACATAGATACTAGGGCATTAACGACTCAGCAAAAGTCGAAGTCGAGTCGGCTAGTCGTTTGATGACGTCATCACACAAGCAGCGGAGGAACACAGGCGTCCAACACGGAGCAACTTTCATTAAAGTTCTCTCTAACATTAAAAGTCAACATGACAAACAAAAAACAAAGGCTAAAACCTTGAATTTAACTGTACAACTGAGAGTGGGAACAGTTTAAGCCGCGGAAGGACGACTCCCTGCAATGCTAGCGTTAGCCATGTTAGCTAGCGGAGCTGTTTCAGATGCAGAGCGCCGGTTCTGTTACTTTAACACCGATGCAGGTTGTGCAGGTCAACGTGCTGTTTGTGTGTCTAGAGTGAAGGATCTCCACACATGTGCTGTGTCTGTCTTCTCTGCTGCATGTCTCTGGTCTCGTGTTTAGATTTCCCTCGCGCCGACGGTACCGCCTCTTTTATGATGGGACTGTAATAATTGGTTAAACCAAAGAACGCGTGTCAGCGTAAGCCAATCAGAGGCAGAGATTGCATTGCGTACACAAGCGAGCGCACAGAGAGGAAAAACACACGACTTGTCGACTTCCCTCAGGCACCTAGCCGACTTTTGTGTTAATGCCCTAGTAGATACTGAGACTTATTTGCTTTGGACAATTGTCATGTGTGAACACATTACAGCACACAGTGAGAAATCTGACCTCTCCATTTAACACATTCACCAAGTGAAGCAGTGGGCAGCCAACTATGTACTTTAGTCTTAATCTTTGCGCCCTTGGGTTTGCCGCAGCAGTTTAAACAGTAAACCTTTTACACATTAACTGTTTCACCATGATTATAATGCGGCATGGCCAACTGTGTGACTAAATAATTAACACGTTAATTCAAGATGCGTATTAATATTATCAGCTTACTAACTGAGTGTGAGGAAATAATAAGCCTAACGATTAATGGTTTACTTTTTAGATTTGAGCATTTTATTCGCCTGTGTGAACTGCTGCCTGTGGCCATCCCCTCACTGGCTGTCTGTCTACAGACTCTGAAACACCGTGAGTACCAGAATGCACCACAGTTGACATTACAAGAGGGTAGGGAGCAGGAAAATCAGGAACTGCAATCTTTTCTGATCCAGGTGCATTTAATGAAGAGGCCGAAAATGAAGTGCAACACATTCTGGGATGTAAAATTCAGCTCGACTCCAGTAATTGGTAAGCCTTCTTGTCCTTTTTACTACATAATGTGTAGTGAAAATATCGCACCTGTAGTTTAGAAAACGACTGTTGTGTTAAAATGTTATAATGAATGGAACATGAGAAACACTTCTAAATGACTTGGAATATTTTATTCCAGCTTTCATTATGCATTAAGGCTTTTTGCTTACATGTGAAGTTACTATTTTTGAAGATACAAGGGTTTGTTTGTAATGGCAACGTTACACTATAATACTGTACACATTGTATTTCCAAAAGAATCACTTTGCTGGACAAGCAACCTCTCCACTTGTACTGAAACATAATGTAAAAATATTTATTTTCCAGTTTATTCTCATTGTCCATTCATTATGAAATGGAACACAAAGGTCAGCTGCAAAAATAGTAAAAAGAATGACAAAAATAGAGATCTGACATAGATGATATGTAACTATACTGATAATGCCTGTTACATCTGCCACTTCTCCTTATCCCCTTCAGTGAAGGCAGTGGAGCTTTTGCAGGTAGTGAGATTTACCACATGGTGCAAAAGATCCACAACGAGCTGCAAAACACTGTTGATGAATTCATGCGTGACCAGTAAGTGCTTCTGTAAGAACGTAACACTTGCTCACTTATTATTTTTCCCTTGTGTTTAATTTGTACAGTCTGGCATTATGCTGTTATGTTCCTAATCCTTTCACTGTTTGCTGATGTGCTTGCTGCCCTCCAGTTTCCTTCGAGGTTCCCTCAGCTCCTACAACCGGAAGTACAACTTTGCAAACCCAAGGAATCTGGCCTACTTTAAAGACAGAATGAAAAAGTAGGTTTGTTTACACTGACAGTCTTACATTCTTCTTTACATTCTTCTGCAATATGTGGCCACCTTATACATCACTAAAATAGTCTAAAAGGCTTAAAAGATTAATTAATTACAGAACTTGAAATTAATTCGATTATTATTTTAATCGCATGTCACACACATTGGGTGAGAGTCCCAGTGCTGCTAGTGTCATCGCTGAGGTATTCTTGAGCACGGTACCATCCCCACACACTGCTTCTCGGCCGCCCCTCGTTGGGGTAGCCCCCTGCTTTACTTGGTGAAAGGGTTAAATGCAGAGAAAGTATCTGAAAGATATGGTGTGTATACACGTGGCTATAATGGCCACTTTACTGAGTATATTTATATGTATATATTAGTGCTGTTAAAAATAACGCGTTAAATATTTGCGTTAATTTATTTTCTATAACGCTTTAAAATAAATTGATCGCGCGATTCATTTGAAAATTAAACGCTCCTCTGCATTGCAGTACCACATAATCAGTGGGGCAGTATTGCGCTATGTCGGCGGCCACCATGCCAGAAGAAGAAGCCACTTCACGGGTCCAAATTCCAATGCTGCTGCTTTGTCAAGCTAGCGATGGAAGATAAACACACGCTGTTAAATTTACAATTTCGCTTCAAGGGTGTGCTCACATTAGGCAGTTTGCCCGAGTGCGTTTGACCACCAAAGCAACGGGCGCGGTTGGTGTGACTGGTGTGAGTGCTCTGTGCCGGGCGCGGTCGGTGTGACTAGTGTGAATGCTCTGTGCCGGGCGTGGTTGGTGTGACTAGTGTGAGTGCTCTGTGCCGGGCGCGGTTGGTGTGACTAGTGTGAGGGCTCTGTGCCGGGCGCG
>JBBPDB010038791.1:0-11485 GCA_037974465.1 Brachypetersius altus | reverse complement strand
TTATGTACTGATGCCACACACGTTGCTGCTCACCCACTTCACCCGCGGTCGTATTTTCTTTCTCCAAAATGTTCGCATGCATGGGTCAAAGTTGGCGTACATTTGTGCACATTCTGCCGTCAAGTTTTTTTCTACAGATCGCAACATTTGCGTACAAAGAGCCGTACGCATCTTTTAGGTCCCGTTTTGTGCGTACGCAACGGTTATAAATGAGACCCCTGGTCTTGACCACTGTTTTGGTTCTATCATTCAAATTCATGTTCATTCATATGCAGATAGGAATCACTTACAATCACATCAAATTCTGACCATGGATAAGAATCAAAGAAAAAAGGCCTACTACGCAGATCACACAAGCAATCCGACATATTTCCTTTGTTTGATGATTCCTTCTGTCCTTTCCCTTTGTGAGTCATACTTGACCCTTTTGATCTCTAAACTGTTGCATGTTCCAGTTTCTCCTTAAGGGTCTCTGGTGGTAGGAAATGAAAAATGTGTGAAATATATTAAATGTGAGGCTGAGCTGTTCAGTCGTTCCAGATTCTTTCCTATGAGACGCGTTCACAGCTATGGAGCTTTGCAGCAATTAACCAACAGGCTTTGAATGCAAATTGCGATCTTGCATGGAAAGAGGAAGATTATGAACTCACTTGGAGCAGTTGACCTAGCACTGTCACGATTACTCCATGAAACTCAATGACAAAAAAAACCCCAATCAATTAAAATCTACTTCTCTCTGAATCACAAGAAATTACTTGGCAATTTGCAAGATAATTGTACACATTTATCTCCTTACGGTAAGAAACCGAGCCTAATAGATACACACAGGTGTATGCAATATTTTGTGGTATTTTGTTCCAGTAGTGTATAGTGAAGTCCTTTTACACGTGTAGTTATTTTTATTCATAACACTGCAGTTGTGAGTTTATAGAAATAAATGTTATATTGTTGTAAAGTTAATCAATCTACATTTAGTAATATAGCGTGTAAATACACAATACAGGGAGTCCACTACAGTCTCGAGTTTACAACGCTCACTCCCATATAAAATACAAAAAGGTGAGATGTGAGTGTTTCATCTTATGGTGTTAGAATCATAACTACATGGCGGAACTAGTTCGGTTGCGTGCGGCGGAAGAATTTGCAACTCGTATTCATATTACACTAATTTTTTTACATTTTTTTTACCACAGTTACCACGGTTCAGTGTACAGTTTATTTAGGTCTCTTTCCTTTTTCTGTGGCTTAGTTGTGTTTTTATGTTCTAAATTATGATATTACAACTGTGTTAGGAGAGTAAAGTGACTTACGTTGGGTGTGTTTTGACTTACACCAAAATTCAGGCTAAGACGCTGTCATATAAGTGGAAGTGTGTCGTAACCCGAGGACCCCCTGTATAGTGCATATTCAGAAAACCAGCTGCCCGTTTTGAATTTACCAGTTTTGTGATGTCACAAAAACCAAGATGTTTACAAACATCCATCTTTTCAGCCAACAGCAGTTAAGCCCTGCCCACTCACATGAAAAGATCAAACTACTTTTTGAATTAAGCCAGCCAATAAGAACAACATTCATTAACATAGTCTTAAAGGCACAGTAAGAAAAAGCAGACTTTATTTTAAGGCGAGGTTGGAAAATAGTCATGTTAAATAAATAAACAAAATAAATAAAAACATCAAAAATGCAGGATATGGGTCCTTGAAAGTATTCCAATCAGCTGCAGTGAGCTATGGGTCCCATGTCATTGTACAAAAAGTCAGACCATCTTACGTTCGATTCCATGAACATACACTGGGGTGCATTTTCTTACAGCTCCCATTTGAATGCCATTTAATAATATGATGGGTGTTGCAATAATGATCTTAAAATGAGAGCATTCCCAAGGTCAGCTGATGGCTTCACTGCTGAATATTGAGAACATTTATCTTCCTTTAACTGCTTCTCAACAGTCAGTCAGTACAGCCGACTTTATTATTATAATATTATAATCAACTACACAATTGATGAAGCATGAAATGGGGACAGACCTTGCTGCAATGTGACACAGGGCAAATCTCTAAATACTAGCTTGTGGGGTGCGTTCAAATTTTCCAGGCACCCTTCCTCATTTAAGCCTGACCTCATATTATAGTATATAAAGTAACTTCCATGTATTTCAAAGCATACTGGTTGTTATATCACCTGACACGTTACTTTTGTACTGTATTAATCTAATGGCTGACCTTACTATATTTGGATGGGAAGGTTTTATCATAGCTATGTTACGTCGTGTCCTGTTTCACCCCAGCGCAAAGCACACAAGCAAAGTTCCATTCTCTTGCTTTATTTATTTACAAAACCAAGTTAGACAGAACTACACCACAGAACATAAATTAACGGTGAACCGACAACACAAAGAAACCAAAGTGTGCTATTTTGTTAGGTCCTTTGGTTTAGTTTTGGGGGCTTTTATTTTGATATTTTGTCCATGTTTGTGTCATGTTTCTCAGTTCCAGGTGTCTTGTGTTTAGTTCAAGTGATTATGCCTTGTGATTGGTTTCTGTCTGTTATGTTCTGTGTATTTAAGTTCAGCTCATGTGGCCCGGGGTTATCGGTCCATCGCCTTGTTTAGGTTCTCAGCTCTGTTTTCATGTATCGGCCATCGAGCCAGGTTTTTGTTTTCTATTTTATTTAAAATAAAAGTAAACACAGTCATGGATGCCTGCCTGCCTCGTTGCTGTGAACACGGGGTAAAGCAGCCGTAACCCCCGCAGCCATGACATATTTATACTAAAAGTAAACACAAAACACCTGATAATCAGAAGGACAAAATTATTTTGACACCTAACGTCAAAATAAGAGCATAATAAAGTAACCCATACCTGACAAGTTACTGGGTGCATGATGTGGTTATTTTTTATTTGACTGCATTTCTGAAAATGGTCTTCAAGAATATTTGTTCCTAGGATTTATTGTCTTTTTATGTAAGAGCAAATAAGACCAACTGGACTAATTGCTGAATATTGTTTAAGAGTGTTAGATCATCATGCAATGCCTTAATGTAATCGTGCATGTTGTCACAATCATTAAAAAATAAAATTTTTACTTCTATATAATATAAAATGTATAATATATTCTAAACATTTAACATGAAAAATAACAGCTTTTATGATAATTCATGATAAATCAACCAATAGAAAAGATGAAAAAAACCTTATTAGATTATCATTTTTATTGCATATGTTTTTCCCTTCTCTTTTGAAGCTGCCATTTTAGATGATATAGGGGCAATATAGTGGATTTCAAATGTGCTAACTAATACATTACCATTAATGGACCCCAGCCAAACAGCATGACGCAAGAAGAGGGTTTTGCTCATTGCTGCAAGGATATACAGGAAAGCACAGGCTTTTCAGAACTCAAGGTTTGTTATACAATCCGATGAGGGAAATAAAAACATCCAGAAGACATAATCTTGGGAGAACATGTACAGTCCCCAGTTCTGAAGTTCAGTCTATTAAACAGGCTTAGTCGAGTCAATATAAATGTCAAATATCCTCAAATTAAAGTGAACAATCCGCAGTTTAACTTTCAGCACACATCTCAAATCCAATGTGCTAAAACATTTCATATGTATTCGAAAAATATAGGATTGAACACCAGGAAAAAAACATGGCACAGCTTGTGTTTGCAGACATTTCTTTCTGCTGCAACTCATCTTTGCAAAATTATCCTTCATTGACCTTTCCATTAAATACCAGGCACCAATATGCTTTCACAGTGATAATGACACCAGCATTAGCAAGCTGTCTACTCTAATGTAGAACACAAAAAAACAAGAGTTTGGAACCTGAGACAAGACGAGCAATTAGGCTGGAATTTTGCATATGACCTATATCCCAGCCTGTTAATCTATTCCAAAAGTTAATGGGCTCTTAAACATTTTGGAACCATGTGAAACTGAGGGCAAGCTTGTAAAGACGGTGAATATGAGAAGCAAGTTAGTAGGAGAAGCAAGTTAGTAGGTAAAACCATATTCTGCTCGCAGTCTGAGCAGCTTCCGCCTGGCAGATATAGGATGACAAGAGCTACCAAAAATATTTGTGCACGAAGCTCTACGTCTCGGTATTTGTCCGGGAAACAAAAAGCGAGGGGATGAAACCAAAGATTTTAAAAACTGGATAAAATAAGTAAAATGGTCAAACTAAGTTAATAAAAAACAAAGAAAAAGGATATTATTAATACAAATAAATGCAATAGCAATAAAATATACCAAAATGAAAGCATTACTAAAAAGGTTGTAGAGGAGTTGGTTAGAAATAAAAAGTTTAAAATGATCAAGCTATACAAGCGAATGGAGCTTTAGAGCATCTTGTAATAAATCCAATTTATCTGTGGCACTGTAGCTAGGAGCACATTTTCCCAATTATGTAAAAGCACCATAGTGATCCAGTCACTAAAGTTTGAAAAATTCTATTGTTTAATGTAAGCAATGACATTATGTATGATGGCATATGGCCAGTGAACCATAAATGGACAAAAAATGACCAGTGTCGTTTTATACATACAGCTAGAGACTTTTTCGTCAAGTAAGCAATAAGTCCTCGAGCGATAATAGGGGGTGGTGGTAGCTCAGTGGTAGGATACTTGCCTCCAGACCAAGAGGTCACTGGTTCGAATCCTACCTTCAGCACTGGGTCCCTGAGCAAGACCCTTAACCCCAAGTTGCTCCAAGGATGTATACGGTCATTATACAGGGAATATACAGGGAAACGAAATGGCAAGAGCTCTGGATCTGCAATATATGTACTGCGTAAACCACATCACCATAATCTAGAATAGACAATAATATTGCTACAAAATCTACTGCGCAGGGGGACATGTAATACAATATTTTTGCTTTAGTTTACAGCAAGTATCCTGACATGGCATATAAAAGTACATTTGTCAATTAGCCATACACTAAGGTACTTATGTTCAGTGATACACTAAGGTTACAGTAATGTTCACTCTTAGTGTTGAGTCCTTCAGGGTACTCATGTTACAATTTAAGTTTGTAGGAAAACAACATGATTTTCTGCATTTAAAACTAACTTAGGGTTGTAAAGGGCAGTTTCTAGGTGAATTAAAAAAATGATTTATGATATAAAGCACAGAATAGTATTATCTGCATAGAGATCCACAATGGAGGTCATTGTTAATATAGATATTGAATAAAACTTTTCCAAGGATCGAACCCTGAGGAACTCCTTTATTTAATAACATGTCTGATTCATTGTCTCCCAAGATCACACACTGTTGTCTGACGGAAAGATAATTAAGATCCAATCTAGTAGTGGGTCAAAGGCTTTAGATAGATCAATAAAAAGAGATGAACAATGTTTCGTTCTATCGGTGGTAGTAAGATCATTTAAAACAAGTGTCGCAAACTTCTGGAAAAAATAGGTCCAGTGTTGATGAATTTGTACTGTGGTGAGTTATCTGTTCTGAAACAGGAGTTTATTCCTCCTCCGCCCGAATGACTCTGTCCTCAGTTCGTCCGTGGGGGCCATGCTTCATTTCTTGAACCAAGAAGCGAGGAAATGTGAGTAGTGAACTGAGGACTAGACCTGTCTTGAATTCTAAGTTTTTTGATAAGGGCATGCTTGCTGATCACTGTGAGAAATGTTTTATTGAAATGATCTAGCGCCAAGTTGATATCTTGGATTTATGGTGTGTAATGAATACCACTGAGGGCCAGATCATTTAGGAAAGCTTGTTCATTAAAATATAAACGATTCTTCCTTCCACCATCTGAGTGCCTGACTTTTCAAGCATGTGTTCCTAATGAATTCGACAAGGCAGGGATCACTTAAATCAAGACTGGATACAGCTACAGAAGTCATTTAAAATCAATAAAAGAATCAAATACATTTTGACTTACAATAAGCTACACTTCTTATGATGATCTACAAAAGGATAGATAGTTCCAGAAAAGATTCAAATCATCATTGCAAATTATGTTATTTGCTACCTGAAGACAAATACAGAGACCCAGAAAAGAGGGTAAAAGATGCTAAACTTTTCCCAAAGGTGGACCGGGGTCAGTCATAAAAAACCTTTTGCTTAAGAATGGACAAGAATCGTACACAATCTCATTTCAGAATTTGTGATTTTTCTTCTTTAATAAGGTTAAATCCAGCATGAATAATCACATTACAACCGCTCGAGTGCCAGGCTAGCAGGCTAGGAAGCAGCTGTGTCCTGTCACTGAACTTACTGCCTGAGACGGAGCAAGTAACTGCAGGGTCTCTTTTAATATTTTTGATTAAAAAAAACTCCAGTGGAGGCCACTGTGAATGCCCCGCACTGGGGTCGAGAAGCCATGTGTAGGAGCAGCTTTCTCCCTTGTGTTTTGCACCCAACCAGAGCCAACGGTTCTCAGTTTACAATGGAGCTGCAGCCACAGCAGCCACAGAAGTTCTCATATGATCATCTATCATGATAACATGGAATCTAATTAAATCCTCATCTTATTTAATTTGGTGGGGCAATGAATTTCTGACTGAGGCGGACACAGCTGTAGGTGGGGAGTTAAGTAGAAGCGTGATGCAGGGCCCCAGTGTTAAGAACAAACAGCCATTTTAGTTTTTACTAGGATAGTGCTAAGCTAAACTAGTCATTTTCTCACTTGGACACTGTGTTACTTTCACACAGATACAATGTCTCACATTGACACCCAGTGATGTATTTGGGACTTGCTGAAGACCATTTGTCCTCCCAAAATTGGTCCCATTTATTGGACATGTAAAATGTAATCAGCTGACTGCTCTGTAGTTTCCTCATTCTGCTGGTAGTCTAACATGTAAGGCATTCACTCCCTAGCAATCAAACAACCTATCTAAACCTGCACACACAATTTGCCTGAAGTTGCATGCACTGCTAAGAGTGATCATTCAGTTTAATGAAATTGCTTTCATATTATCTCTGAGTTTGTCCATTGGGACACTCTGTGCTGAGGTCCTTTATTCCAACAGTCCAGACTAATACATCATGCATTATGAAAATGCATAATACATCAATAGATCAAGAATATAAAATCTACTCAATATCAAAGAAAAATGAATGTGCAATTACAAACTCAATTTATTTAGCAATTCTTAGAGAACTTTTTTTCTCCGTCACCATCACCCTCGGCGTAGAGATCTGAGCTTGGGTTTCTGTAAATCTGCTTTGATGCAATGTTTGGGTAATAAACGATACATATTAAGCTTCAAATTCAATTGAAAATCTTGTGATCTCTTTGATTGAAATAGGGTTGAAATCCATTTGTAGACAGAAGACACACACACATCTCGACAGTGGGAAAAGTTTTCTAGTGGTGAAGACTTTGGCAGCCCCACATGCGCCCTCGCTGCAGGTTCTTAAGTGTTCTGGCATGCAAGGTGATGTGACAGTCTGAGCTGTACACAGTGCTTGGAAACAACTAGCTGAGGAACACACCGTTCCCACCTATCCACCACAGGAGATGTCGGAGGCGAAGAGAACGCTGTCACAGGTCTGCGGTGACATTTGCACAGGGTGGTGTATGGTTTCAGGCTTTGGTCTATTTCTAGGAAGGAAAAAAGTAGGTTACCCATATGGTCTGCCTTGTCCTGTTAAAAAGTTATATACTAGTCAAGTGTGATGCAAAATGTTATTTTTGACAAAAATCATTTTCTGGACACAGCAAAGACTGCTGCCACCTCAGTTTGTACATCATCATAGCAAAAAAGCCAATGGGTGATGAAGCAGTCCTTGCAAATTCCACGCTGGCAACTACTGAACTATTAATGCATTAGAAACCTGGTGTTATCAGATCTGGACAGTGCCCTGACCATGTCCTTGGCCTTATAGGCTTGACAGGTAATTAATTCTAATTGTGCTATCATCATTAAATTGCAATAAAGCAAGGATAATGGCAATGGGTTCCTTTGTGTGTTAAAATTACAAGGGCAGCAGGCATGGCACCAATATCCCATTTGAGTACAATGTGACAGAAACATTTTGGTGCTAAGTTTATAGGCACAGTGTAGTTTGATTCTATGGATCTCAATGATAAAAAACGTATCAGTGCATGTATAATTATTATACACTTTTTGAATGAATAGCCTTGAGAAGAGACAGGGAAAGTCAGCACAGTCCATTTATAACCTCTGAAATGGATAATAATAATAACAATATAATAATATATAATATAATAATAATTATAATATGCAAAAGAAGACGAAGACAAAAAAATGAGAACAATAAGAATATTTTTAATTCAGAACTTATTTATAATAGGGATCTTAAGCCTGCACTGCATTTTACAGTCTTTACACCCAAAATATTGCAGTTTTCAATTTGTAACACACAGTTCCCCATACATTACACGTTCATAAAACGTATTACTAAAATAATGATCCAACACTCAAATATTCATTACACACGTCAATGGGTCAAAATCATCAGAGATAAGTTTATGTGGGTTTTGTAGTGTTTTTCAAATCTGTTTAGTTTTTCCTGCATATACAGTTTTTGTGATGAAGCTAGTTCTGTATTGCATGATAGTTAATAAGCATATAATAATCATATGCTGAGCGTTTTTGAAGAAACAGTGGTAGCTGACTGACACTGATCATTATATCTATGCTACAGTGTTGTACAGTGGTGCCTACGGTTTAATAAAAACTACATGCAAGTCTATTGTACATATATATTACATGTGTTGTGGTTTCTGATGATTGCATTCTTTTGTTGACCTGTGTTATCAGTGCTCCATGTAGGAATACAATTTTAAAAAGGTGGAAAGATTAAACTAAAAACAGCACAATTACAAACAACAGGGAAAATGTTGAGAGCAGTGGTCTTCAATCCAAGTATTCCTTGGCCATCAGACAGTCTGTATTTTTGCTCCATTTGTATGCACTGAGAGTTAAGCTGGGGAAAACATGCTCTGTCTGAAAGCCCAGAGGACTGATTTAAAGGCCACTGCTCTAGACATTCAGTATGACAGCCAAGACAAGTATGCTTTTAATGTGGATTTAAAAACACCTGTCTGTCTGCATTCTTAATATTCTGTGGAATACTGTTCCAAATTTTAGGCTCTACCTTTTCAACAGAGGAGCTGTAGGTGATCCTAAGACGTTACAGTAAGATTAGCAAAGTGGGCTATAACAGACCAACAGATTGTTCCAATTCGCCAGAGCTCCTTCATTAGTGGATTTAAATGTCTTAAGCAAGAGCTTGCAATCGGGCCAAATTTCACCAGCGCAAATTAAATGTGTAACACGCTCAATCTTTCTGTGTATCAATTCTCACAGTATTACCAACAAATCGCAGGCAGAAATATCACTGTTGCATTTGAAGTTGTTCAAGGATGTTCAAGGTCCTGCTCAGTAGCACAGTGGGGTGAGAAGCATTGATTTAATATGCAAATCAGCCAGGACACCTACCAACCCATCCATGAATATTCACATCCATTTTTAGACAGTGATGATGCAAGGACAGTCAGTCAGGCCTCTGACTGGCCCAGATCTAATTACGTACTGCGAAGGAAAGGCCGCACGGCAAAACAAGCCTTCAAAGGAACGGCATTCAAAGGATATCTTAAATAGACTTGCAGATAATCCAGGTGACGTAAGCTTGTGTGAACAAGGGCACGATGTTCTGTGTCAAAGGAAGCACACGCTGGCCCATGTCACCGGCAGGATTCAAACACCTGGTGGATTTAAAGCGTCAGAACAGGTTGCCATGTCCTGCCCATGGACA
Source organism: Brachypetersius altus (assembly GCA_037974465.1). Lineage (NCBI taxonomy): Eukaryota > Metazoa > Chordata > Actinopteri > Characiformes > Alestidae > Brachypetersius > Brachypetersius altus. The sequence goes on along the minus strand of JBBPDB010038791.1, from coordinate 1,735 downwards.
CGTTTAACGTAACGATAATACAGATCAAACTAAAAGCCTCCTATCAGATACTACTATGAGGTATCCAGTTAGACACTCATTTCCTGCAGTACCCTTACTAATGGAAACTGGTAATTGCTTAAGCTGCTCTAGAAAGCTCTTTAATTATGCAGCGGAAGGAAACAAGCGGCACAAAATGCACCGGTAAACAGCTGAGGGCTCCTTTAATGAGTCCCTTTTAAAAGAAAGGCATGCATATATCAGAGGAAAACCATCACATACACCTCCGCTTCACCATTACAGATAGATAACCCCTCGCCACAATCTAATTAACCTTTTTGTGCCCCTCTTGCAAAATAAAATCTATACCGACAAGCCATTAACCAAATGAACAGTATCGAGGCTAGATACCATCATCAGCTACGTCAGAAGGATTTTTTAAACCAGCCGAGTTGTCTGTGCCTGTTGATTGCCATCCATACCTAGTGTTCACTTCAGCCTGCCTCACCGCTGTCAGGCATAAATAAGAGGAACACAAGAAACAGAGTGAAGCCAGGGTCACAGGCCAGCTCTGGAGGAGGCGGTGTTAGAAATCAGAGCTTAACAGCTTACTTGTACATTCAGCTCATCTAACTTGGCCACGATTCAACAAGTCTCCATGACCTTAATATACCTTTGTTTTGGGCTTTTACGGTTGTTTTATTGGTGCAATCATGATGACACTGTCTGCCTCCTTGGGCAGTAATTGAACTGATTCAAGTACATATTCAGGACTGTAATCAAACACCAGATGGCCAAAGATAGATCTAAGCACAAGGGAGGAAGCAAAGGCTCATTAATGGTCCACTTGGTGTGACTCTCAACAGGATCTGTTTGTGCCGTCCATGGTCTTCAGTAATGGTGATTTCGAAAGTGCAGACTGCTGCTGGCAAGCATTGGCAGGAAATCAATGTGAAAACAAAGATAATAAAAGATTTTCAGTGAATATGCAACATTTAGCAGGAAAGCCGTTTCCAGACATGAGGATAATTTCTAGGATGTCCATAATTTTGCCAGCCCCTAATGTTTTAATATGTGTTCATCTGGAGGTGTGTATCAGTAGCGAAACCCCCCCACCCCCCCACCCAGGAGCGACGGAGAGTGTGAGTTTGTGGGGGGGGCACCAACCAGCTGTTAGTGACATGTGCAAATAGCAGCAGCACGAACACAGAACATGAATGGCATTTCTTCTTCTAAAACTGAGGATTACCTGTCCATGTCCAAAACAGTTAAACGTCTTCAATATACACATGATATACACACAAAGCAAGTCTGTGTTAATGCTTAATTTTAGGTTATTCTGATCACATTGTTTAGTGAATCATATTGTTTCATCTGATTATTAACAGTAATAAATGTAATTACTTGTTAACATTTTGTATAACATTTTGTATTTTGTGGCTGTTTAATAAAGCAGAAATCCATGGTGCCTAGGACTTCTTTTGAGTGTTTTGTTAAAAGGTAGGGCTCATCCTTAGTGTCTGAAGTAGAACTGAAGACTTTTGCTATTTGTTTATCACAACTGTATGGCAAGTCATAACATATGCATGCTCATGCATTATGCATTTTAAGGGTTAATGATTGTTTATGACAGGTCTTCTGCAACATTAACCATGAAACTACAGTGGAAGAAATAATTATTCAAGTTCAAAGGGCTTTATTGTCATTTCAACCATATACAGGTAGTACACAGTGAAACGAAACAACGTTCCTCCAG
>JBBPDB010038770.1:0-11487 GCA_037974465.1 Brachypetersius altus | reverse complement strand
TCTCTGTGGCTCTGGGTGAAGAGTTTAGGAAAAACACCATTTACTGCAGTTCAGTCAGTCTTTGGCGATATGGATATTGCGCATGTTAATATCGCGATGACGATACATTTCTGATATATCGTGCAGCCCTAATACATACAGCAATGTGTAAACCAATATCTGCTGCTGCACATATAAAACCGGTGTCCTCTCACAGCCTCACTGACAATAACAAGGTGTTCTGCATTCTTCTGTAATATTTTGCCTCCATTGTTGAGTCTAGAGAGGATTTGGTTGCTCTCTGTGTTTGGAACCTGTTGGGTGACGCATCGTGATGTTCTTGTGTATCTTGGTATTGTTACAGTACTCTTATCACAATATCATCTCTTGGAAGGCCCCAGGTCTCTCAGTTGGTGAGTTCCACAGCGGTAGAATAAGTTAATTGAATAGACTGAATGTGGCAACATGTTTTTTCCAGAAATGTTGACTACACCAAAGCTATTAATGTCAGAAATGTCATGGCCTGCTTTCATTAAATTATAAAGAGTTAAAGTTGGCGGTGCTGCACCTTTAATAACACCCTAGCAACGCCCTAGCAACCATAAGTAACCAACAAGCGACACCATAGCGACACCATAGCAACCAGAAGGCAGCAACCAGAAGGCAGCAACCACAAGGCAGCAACCACAAGGCAACAACCATGGTTACCATAGCAACCACCTTGCAAGCCCTTCAGGTTTGCTTGCAGAAACATGTTCTAGTCATCATTGCAAACATCACAAAGCTATTTTTTTTTGTCCGAGTGCATTGTTTACATAGTTACCTAAGACCTTCTCTTACACACACACACACACACACACACACACACACACACACACTGCTTCATGCCACTCAGGCGAGTAATGAACTCATTAACATTAAACACGAGTGAGTTTTGACTTCTGCGACTCGCTCTGTAACTCGTTTCTCGATCTCCGCTTCCCTCAGACTGCCCTTGTTCTTAACACTAATTGTGTGAGATGAAGTCGACTCCCTTCCCTGATCCCACAACCGCTGACCTCCTGATACAATGCGGCGCTGGTTATTAATGTAGTTTCCTTCTCACCTCAATTAAACTATGTCTAATGTAGCACCACTGCTACAATCAGCACCACTTAAATTGTGATTTATGGGTCCACTGATGCAAATATCTGATAATAACGCAGGCACGCCTTTGTGGATCGGCAGTTATTCTTCACGCTGGCTCCAACTCCTCAGCCTTTCTCGTGTTAAAAATTAAATGGAACTGCTGCAAGCATTAATGTTTCAGTGTCTATACATTATTAATAACCGCTTGTTGTGTGGTGCTCCCAGCTCGTGTCTTACTGATGAAGGAAGTGAGGTTCGAGTCAATTACTGTTGTGTGGCTCAATGATAATGGCCCCACTGAAGCTCTGGACTATGTTGCAGAAAAGATACTAGCCTTCATAGTGCAGGAATCCAGTATACATCAGTTAAGAGTGTGATCGGGAAGTTTTATTCTTATGACTTTTATTTCACTCGTTTTTGAATTTTGGCAAAATGACAACATTCTTTAATATCCTGTGTATTGCGCTTGTATACAGATTTTTTTTATCTGTTAATCAGGGGCCAAGATTTGTTAGTTTTTTTGGGGGGGGTCGAGTCACCTCCATAATGTATGGGGAGAGAGAGTGGAGGGGTGAGTCACCTTAAAAGTGTGTCGCAGAGAGAGAGTCTTGGAGTCTGGAAAGAGAAAAACTTTGCAATACTGATATTTTGTAGCTAATTCCGGCTACGGAATTCAATCCGAATTGTCGTCATACGGCAAAACAAGTCTTTATATTGAAGTTGTGCTGGTTTGTGTGGATCCTGGAGGTGCCGGCTTAGCTTTTCTGGTGTTCTTCTGTCACATTTGCCAAAGTTACTGTAATGAAAATAAAGAGCAGCGAGCGCGAAGGAAAACAAATACCTTTTTCGACTTACACTGGTTATGTCTTTTTGAAAATAGTTTTAAAAATCCTTTTTTATTGATTTTCTATGCATGTAGCATTAATAAACTGGACAGTTATATGATGTCTGTCGTAGTTGACAGTTCCTTTGACATAAAAACATGCTTAAAGGCTTGTGTTGAAGTGATTGGTAGCTGTTACTGTTGTTTATGAAACGTTTAGTCACGGCATTGTGTGTGTTTTTTGTGACTGAATTCATTTGCCGCATTAAAAGCATTATCCTCTGATTAGTCTACAGTTCTTTGAGTTCCTCAGCAGTTGAGAGGTGAACTGTGCTGTGTTCGGCTCCAGCTGTAATGTTACCTGGTTTCCTGGCGACAGATTTGTTTACTTAAGGCCAGTATGCCGCTGAGTGCCGATAGCGAGATGCTGCTCTGCTGGTGAGGTGCTCCTCCGGCTCTGCAAACAGTTCGAGCGCTAAGTGTTCCGTTTCCAGATTCTTTATTTGATCCATACGCAGTTTTACGAGTACAGCACCGGCCCCTTAGACCGTGCAGCATAATTCAAATAAATACATGAGAAAATATAAAAATGATATTTAAATAAAGGTGAGGTACAGTGAGGTAGAGAGAGGCAGGTGAGGTACAGTGAGGTAGAGAGGCGGGTGAGGTAGAGAGGCGGGTGAGGTACAGTGAGGTATAGAGGCGGGTGAGGTACAGTGAGGTAGAGAGGCGGGTGAGGTACAGTGAGGTAGAGAGGCGGGTGAGGTACAGTGAGGTAGAGAGACAGGTGAGGTACAGTGAGGTAGAGAGGCGGGTGAGGTACAGTGAGGTAGAGAGGCAGGTGAGGTACAGTGAGGTAGAGAGGCAGGTGAGGTACAGTGAGGTAGAGAGACAGGTGAGGTACAGTGAGGTAGAGAGGCAGGTGAGGTACAGTGAGGTAGAGAGGCAGGTGATGTACAGTGAGGTAGAGAGGCGGGTGAGGTACAGTGAAGTAGAGAGACAGGTGAGGTACAGTGAGGTAGAGGGATGGAGGTAGCTCAGCGGGTTGGATACTTGCCTCCAGACCAAGAGGTCATGGGTTCGAATCCTACCTTCATCAAGACCACCACTGGGTCCCTGAGCAAGACCCTTAACCCCAAGTTGCTCCACCTGTGATCAGATTGCATGAAAACAGTATAAAGCATATTGTCTAAGATGATGTCTATAGAAATGCACTTGTTTATTATTTTATCCAATTGATTATATTAGGTTGCTTATAGGGCAGTAGTGATGAATTAAATTTTTTCTGGCTGATAAAGTTACTCAAATGGTGAACAAGCTGTGAATGCCTTTGTTAGCGAGTAACACTGAGTGTATTTCTAGTAAAAGCATGTAGAAAATCTCAGTGCCTTTGAGTGCCAGTGTGCTGTGGTGCAAATCCACCTTTAAGTGTGTTTTAACTTTGACAAGAACACACAATATAAAGTTCACTAGGACAACTTTCGTCCCTGTTTGTTTACTTTCCCTTCCTAAAGGAAACGCTCTCTATTCACTAAGTGTTCCTTAACTGCCCGGAAATCACAGGCAGGAAAAGGAACAGACCAGAAGCTCAGGGCACATCAAAAAAGCTTATACTTGCTGAATAGAAGGCCTGCTTTAGTTCACGTCCCAATCTGCGACGCTTTCTGCACAAAGCTTGAAGCCATACGTCTGTGTGTGGAATTAAAGTTGAAATTTGAACTCCTTTCCACCTTGAAATAATGCACAAAGGTGTCTTTTTGATCTTTGTCCAGACAAGTCAGCCTCAGGTCTCCCAGCGTACTGTAGTGTGAGAACGAGCGCCAGCCCCTGACCTTTTCACCTTCAGCCAATAAATGTGTAACCAGTTCTTCTCATTAAGTGCTAATAATTACTGGACTAGGACCACAGACATGCTTTGGTTGTACTGCATCAGATGTGGAATAATATTTAGTAAAAACAGGCAGTTCGATCACCTCTAGTCAAATCACATGTTTGGTGATCATTTGAATGAAATTAGTACTGAAATATAGTAATATTTGCGCAGTTTTAGAGAAATATTTCTTTATCTGGGTTAGCCCCCTTTGTCCTGTTTATCAGTGGAAAGCATCACAAGTGAGTTAGAATTTTGGGTGGGATATTCTCAGCACAGCAGTGACACTGGCCTGTGTGTGTGTGTGTGTGTGTGTGTGTGTGTGTGTGTGTGTGAGCTGCACAGACTCAGCAGTTTTTTAAACACTGCATCCACTTACTGTTCCCTTCATTACCGATGGTCAGTTTCTGGCTGTAGGGTGATGGGCTATTCTCAGTCAAGCGGCGACATTAAGGAGAACACACACACACAGACACAGACACTACCACCATGTCAGTGTTATTGCTGTGCTGAGAATGATCCACAATGTAAACAATAATTGTGTTGTCACAAACAAATCTGTCCAGTAATGAAAAACACATTTATTGTTGCTTTTAACAGATGCAAATCGTAAACACAGGTGTTTCAGCACAAGTTATAACATATAACAAGTTCACCATAAAAAGCATAAATCAAATCCACAAACTTCAAACTAAATTCAAATGATAATTTATTTCTTTGATTTCTACAAACATTAAAAACATTACAGCGAGATACAATGTTTCGGCACGTTTCCCACCCCTCTAAATAAGTAATACATCGAATTCAGTGTTTTGAAGAGCAATTTAATGGCTTTTCCTACAATTTTCTTAAATTTTAGTATGTCGTCTGAGGTCAACGTACCACAGATTTGCGTGGTTTTATGTACCAGCAATGGTCATCATTCATTTTTAAAAATTAAGCAGGCTTTAAGTGTGATGGTTGGGAAGCCTCTAGAGGCCGTCCCTTTTTGCAGTCATTGTTTGGTTTTGGAACTTCTATTATGATTGTGTTCTTAAGACCTAAGATTGTATTAGTCACAGCTGGGTTTTGTTAGTGTTTGTGTTGTCAGTCCACTGTCATGCTGAGTAGTTTTGTGTTTCTCCTGTCTCCTTTCGTTTTGAGTCTTGTTTCTGGCCCTAGTGCCTTTTGTTTTGTGAGTTTGAATAAAGTATAAAAAGAAAATGGATATCTGCGTTTGCGCCTGCCCTCAGTGTGGAGATAAGGGGAACATGACATTGAGACTAATATTGACTAATAATGTGTTTATAAATGGCCTCCCTTTCCTGTCCTAGGCCACATACAGAAGGCATTCCGAGGACTAAAACAGTGGTACTGAACTGCTTTAGGCTGAATAAGCAAAGGTGTTTTGTGACATCACAAAAGGCATGAGTTTAAAGTAGGCTGGTATTGCAGCTCAGATATACAGTCTAGGGGGTGAGTGGTATGTTTTGAAACTTGTTCACATAGTTCGTCTTTTAAAAAAGGCAGGACAGTTTGGATTCTCATGATATGGGCACTTTAACAAACAGTGTGTGGTAGTTTCTGTAAAGCTGCTTTGTGACGACGTTGACTGTAAAATGCTATATGAATAACACTGAACTGAGTTGCATGGCTTTTTTTAAACGCACTCGGGTTTGGCCTTGTTTTCCTCAGAGCTTTGCACACAGTTGTACCACGGCTGACGTAAGCAACACGTTTAGAGTTTTTGGCCCCTGTAGAACTCTAGTCGGAGGGACAATTGAAAGGAAATTTTCCCCGAGGGTGTGGACAGGAATTCACTTCGGGAGCATCCTGTCTCACAGTAAGAGGAGGGAGGCCATCTTCCACGAACCCCCAATCTTTCATTTCACTCTGCTGCACTGTGACACTTTTGTTTGTAACTGTCTTTGTTTCCTCCTTTCTCTCGGACATCTCTTGAATATCTAATGTAAATATAAACTATAGGCAACTTAACCTCTCCGATATCCGCTCTCTGATAAGGAATTTTATTACGTTTCATCATAAATCCATTCCATAAGTCCTGACAAGACTAGCCACACGGCGCTATAGCTGTATGAAAAGCTAAAGCCCTATATTTTTATCCTCAAATCATCCTCTTCCTGCATGATTTATGTCAGCTTTTAGCGTCATGTACAGTCTAAGCGTACTGAAGCTTGGTTTTCTGTAATGGAATATCATCCAGGCAAGCAGCCCAGCGTTTGGCCAGGTGTGCAGATGCTTACACAGCGTTTTTCTCCCCCGAGTTTCAACTCATTTCAGCCGTTTAATAAAGAAGTGACTTGAAAATGCCCTCTTATCTAACCCTTAGGGTGAAACCCCTTATAGGTTCTCTTGTCACATTGCCAAGCATTCATGTCACATTACGTAATTATTTCATTAGTAATATGTATCGCAATTAAATAATGAATTACGTAATTAGATGCGTAAGGAACTACAATTTAATTTCAAATGATTCACAAAAGACTGCATTTCTCTGCATGTTTGAGGAAGCAACAAGAACGATATGTGTTGTCAACTGTTAGTGCTGGCAATAACTTTCTTAGTTCTTTTCATATTTGGTCCCAACTGATACTAACATTTTGTTACTGGTTTTAAATGCATAATTCAAAAAATAGTGGCTGGACTGGGACAGCCATTAAAATAAATAATATATATTTTTGTGTCGCTTGTTGTCTTGTGTGCTTATCTGGTTTAAAGCCACCACCACCTGGCTTGTTAAGGCCCCCCCCCCCCCACCAGAACGATCGCTCATCCCTAAACCCCCTGCCCCCCACTCCTTAGCTCTATTGCTCCCCCACTGTGCAGAAAAAAGAGAGAAATGTGTTTTAGCTGTTCTTCTGAGGGGGATGAGTGAGGGATCTTCGAAGATTAGACGAATTGTTCCTGGTGATGGTCGATTAGTATTTTTGCTTGAAAAGCCCATTCCTAATGTGAAATTCTAAAGAAAAGAATAAAAAGATCAGAAATTGTTCAGCATTGGTGATAGGAACCGTGCGTCTGAAGTGTTCTTGTTTCTGAAAGCTTCATTACTGAAAGTTATTCCGCAAAATAGTTGTGAATAAACTCCCAGATGCCTGAAAATAGTTAAATGTTCAATGCATGAATAGTGGAGGGGTACATGTTCGATGCCTAGAAGAAACATTTTGGATAGTAAATAAAATGGCTGTACTGTATTTGTGAGTTGGATATGGTGAGCCCTGGTTCCTCCCAACAGCACTGTAAAGAGTTCCAAGTCTGTAACTACATCTAAAAAAATCTACTTTAAAGGAAAGAATCATTCGATTATCTTCTGATCGTTTTACATTCATATTTCAGATTTTCATATTACATTTGAAATAGTTTTGGCTATGAAGGTAATGTTTGGTCCTATTGCTGGAAAAATGCAGGATTGAACCTCAGATTTTTGGTTATTATCAGTGTGTTAACTGCAGTATTTCATCAGAATTAGTCGATTTTATGAGTTAACCAATATATTGGTCATGATGAATTTAACATTTTTTTTAACCCTTTGTTGTCACAGTTATTGCTGCCGATCATAAGCAGCCGTGGGTTGAAAGGGCAGATTATAGATCTGTACCACGTTTGTGTGAGATCTTTAATGTAAATGTAAGGAAAGGTAACAGCATGTAGGGCTGGGCGATTTGGCCTAAAATCAAAATCACGATTAATTGAACATTTTAACTTAATTACGATTAATGAACGATTATTTTATTTATTTATTATTTATTTGCGCTCACAGTTCACTGACAAGTTGCTCAGTTGTCTCAGTGTTTAAGCTCTCCGTGCTCGACATGACGGCAGAATAACGTAACATAACGGAGCGGGGTCACGTGACTCCACACGCGGTAGTGTTTTTAAAGGGAAAGTAATCGAAATAATCGACCTGGAAAAATTTGACCGATTATTGGTTAAATGTCGATTTCAATTACTTTTCGATTAATCGTCCAGCCCTAGTCTATACAGTATTTACATTATTGGTATTATTTGTAAAGAGTACTTTGTATTTTCTCTTATTGTACTGTATAGCTTTTAATATATTGGTTTGCTGCTCTTCCTTTTGTACTGTCCACTTTCTGCCATAGCAATGCAAATTTCCCCGCTTGTGGAACTAAAAAAGGTTTATCTTATCTTAAGATAATTCAATCTTATTTAAAGCATCTTTGAGTTCTGGTATGATTTTCACTGAAACAGACTGAACATATTAATGATCATTGACAAAAGTTATTTTACTGTCGTATTCTGTGGCACTACTGTTAAAGACAATCGCATTCCTCTGTTAAAGGAAGTAGCCTTTCTAATGATTTACCTACGATTTAAAAAAATCTCAGACTAGTCTTGTCCCAGGTGAAACTGGCAGCATAACGTTCAGTTACTAACTGAACTCGTGCATTTTTTATGTGGTATATTTTGCCAGTATCATGCACACTAAGAACACCATGTGGTGTGAGGGCAGCAAATATTATGGTTGTTTGAAGCTACACAACAGATTTTTTCAGTTTACACAAGAGATATCAGTCCAATACAGCATCAAGGGCAGTGCATAAATAAGTCATGACTGAACCACTAGGCAGAGCTCAACTGGTCTTTTTGCAAACTTGAAATAAAAATCATTTATAAATGAAAAAAATTAAGGTGACGTGTACTCAGAAAACTCTAACACTGATCACAGTGACTCACCTGGAACTCACAACCACAAAGATATACCGTGTTCACAAACCTACACCAAATGTGTCATTAATACAGTTTAGGCGACCTGGAGAAAGTGAGAGAATACTTTGTAATATTGCTCAAATATGATAATTCGTTGACCTTCCTAGTGCACATAATATCAGGAAGCAGATTTTTTCAGCCAGGTACGACATTCTTTTCTGAAACACAGTACAATGTGCTTGAGGCAATAATACTGCCCTGCTCACTTCCACACTTCCTGACAGGATCCTTTCGTTGGAATGCTCACATAACTTCTGTGACACCTTGATGCATTACTGCTGAGGGGGAAGAACTCAAGGCCACGCCAGCGACGTGCCTGCCAGCTGCTTTTTCCAGTGCAAGAACTTGGGACAGATTTCAGCTCTGAAAACCTGTTATGAGGCTCTGCAGTTGTGTTTAGATTATGGCTTTTTATTGGGGGTATTTAGGGCATCTCAGTTCATCTGAAGAGGCGAGGCAGACAGTGAGCAAGGTGCCAAAGCTCTGACATGTTCAGACAGAGAAATTTATGAGATAACACTCAAAAAACTAAGCCCTCGAGAGCTACACTAAATAGACATGTGACTAACCACATGGTGGCGAGTCTGTGGGCTTACAGGAGAATCATCCGTCAAGGTGGAATGAGCATGAATTCAAAAACAGAGGAGTCCAAGAGGTGTGAGGCTCCAGGAAGTAATCAGTTATTTTACACTATAAACACAGTGACAGCCCATTCCCCGGGTAAAAAACAAAGCTCGGGAAGGTTTAAAGGCTCAGTTGTGGGAACTAGCCTAAATGAAGAAATGAAACCATGATTACTGCATTTAAGAGCAACAGCACCACAGGGACCTAGGAGGACCTCAGCAGTACTAGGCAGTGCCAGGCTAGCTGCTATATTTGTTGACTTAAGTCTTCTCAGTCAGCTCCAGCAGGAGAAGACTCCTCTCTCTGCCTTTCTCGGTCTATTAACTGAATTCCTTGTCTTTAACAACTGAAACATTTCTGTAGATGACAGAATTTTGCACAACAGACCCATCAGTCGAGCACTGTGACCAGTTTGTGATGAATTTTCTGGAATTTTCTGGTTAGGACCAGTCTGGACAGTCTTTTCTGGCGTTATGACTCATTAGACACATAGTGGTTTTGATAATTTATGCACACGTTTAAAGTAAATAAGCTTTAAAACGAGTCAACATACAAAACCAAATACAACAGATCTGAGTGAACTCACCCATACTGTCCTCCGGAGCAGGACCGTGTTCCAGCCTGGAGCTGCAGTTAGCTAGCCACCTGGATGCTAGCAAAATATCTCTAGATTTTTATCTCTCCCGACGGCTCTGTCTTCAACCAAGTTTATTCGACAAATAAATCCATTCGTACGCGCCTTAACGACGGCCTGTCGACTGTTTCCAGAGCAGTGGGACTTGTTTTAGTGAAGTGCACCGTGCAGGAAGTTTCCCCACACCCGTCTCCACCTTTCTTGGATTTTTTTTTCCTCCTGAAACTAAACTAGTGCCACACAATCTACAGACAGGGGAGAACTTCGCGAGATTTGGAATCGCGCGAGAGCGAACACGATCCACCTTGGAATATTGGCTACGGGAATTTCGAGTCATTGTGACTGAACCGATTCAATCGAATCGAACGAATCGAACGGTTCACAATGAAACGGGACTTGATTCAGCTTTTAGCTCCAATTAACAGCAACGTTCAAGTCCAGCTCACTAAAAGAACACAGACTTTGCAGGAATTGGATTCACGTCGCACTTAACCAAAATTAGGGAGTTCCTTATAAAGAATACATTATATGGTCAAAAGTATTGGGACACACATCTTAATTATTGAAATCTTAATCCTTCAGCAAACCAAGACATTTCGGACAATGCCAACTTTTTACATACACTTTGGAGAGGGCCCTTTTGTAGTCCACCATGACGCCCCCAATGCACAAAGCAAGCTCCATAAAGACATGGTTGGATGAGTTCTGTGTGGAAGAGCTTGACTGAACGTCAATCCCACCCAGCACCTTTGGAACGGAGATTGTGAGCCTGGCCTTCTTGTTCGGATGACATCAGTGTCGGATGTCATAAATGCTCTAGTCCACAGAAACACTCCAAAATCTTCCTGTTAGAACTGCAAAGGGAGATCAACTCCATATTAAAGTCTATGCATTTGAATGCAATGTCATTGAAGTATCTGTTGGTGGAATGGTCAGGCGTCCCAATACATTTATCCATATAGTGTAGGTTTATGATTTTTAAAGTGGAACCATTATTCTGCACTATTAAAACATCTAGCACCCTTGCAATGCGGGCAGTGAAATGGCGTCATTGTTTCACAGACGCTTTGAAGGCTTGCCGTTCGTGCGGGAAAACTGATTTGCATGAAATTTGTTTCAGGCTGTTGACAGTATTCTGAAAATTGCTCCAGTCAAAACTGATTGCTAAACTGGTGCTCTTCCTTAAACTGCTTGGACGTGTGGTTTTTCACAAGCGATTAAACAGTTTGCAAACTAAGTTCCGAAACACTGATACAAGTCATTTGCATTCCATTGTTCTCCAAATCGTTTTTTGTTTGAAGATGCTTTCATAACTTGTACTGCTGTACAACATATCACTTGTTAATTGTTATTAAAATATTGCTCTGTGCAGTACTGAGATTGCAGAAATATACAAAGAAGGCTCTAATAAATCACAGGAGGACCACTCACAGCTCTAGGTCTTACTGCATGTTTTGATGAATCCAGGTATTTATGTAATCCAACAAAGTTTGTAACAATTAAAGGCACCGATTCACCAGTGTGTTTGTAAAGGTCCCTTATTCTACACTTTCTATCCATTTTGTTTCTTTATTTATTTTGATACCTACACGGGTTTGTGTACCAAAAATATCATTGATAATTCATTAGAATTCCAACTTCTGTTTAACCCTTAGAATTAATTAAACTGTATGTGTTACTGTGCCTTTAATATATATA